>JBCEWC010012953.1:0-15460 GCA_038996855.1 Solanum aculeatissimum | reverse complement strand
AATATTTCATCAAGCCTTCTTTATTCAAGGCATCACTTTGGTAAGGCAACTTCAAGATTATGGATTTCATGGTCTTGAGATTGCAGACCAATCACAACACATACCAATCATCCAAATCACAACAATTTAATGCATAGATAATTTCACAACATCACTCAACGAATATCAATTACTATTAAAAGTCTTTCTAATACATAGAATAAACCATAACCTACGTCAATTGAAGAATCGAAATTAAGTTAGCTAATCCATACATGCTTATTCTTTCTTCAATGCCCCCAAAACGTTTTCAATCTATCAAATATGTAATATTTGTAAGAATACGAGTCTAATAATACCCATATTGCTATATTTTATTTTCGACTAAAAAATGGGATTAAAAAGTCACCTCGAGTCCCCGAATTCGAATCTGAAATTTTCTTTCAAAATATATTTCCCCATAATAAAATAAACTTATATGTCAAATTTCAGCTAAAACAGATCGTTATTCGACCTCCAAATCAAGATTCTATTCTAAGAACCCTAGGGTTATATTTTCATAAATTGTACACGTTTCTACCCTAAAAATCTATTCATAATCTTATGAAAGCTTAATAGAAAGGATGACAATAATTACCTTAATGTTTTGGGATGAAAATCCTAATTTTTCTTCTCTTCTTTTCCTTTTTTTCCTCCCCCGCATCTTTTTTTTTGTTTTGTGTTTTCTCGTTGTTTTTCTTTGCTGTGAGTTCGTTCTTGTGACTTGTTTAATTTCTAGGGCTGCGTGAGCAACCCTTTCTCTCTCTCTCTCTATATATATATACTAGATGGGCCGGCCCATGCGAAGCACGGGCACAACATAACATTTTCGTTCTTGAAAAGCTTCCTCAACACCAATAATGAAGAACAGAGGGACTAAGTGCTTTATCACGTTTTTCCTTCGTTGCTTTTGTACAACAGCTGCAGCTACCATACCAGCAACATATGGTATTAGTCCAATTCTAACAAAACTCAGATCAACAAAATAGCACTGGAAAACCAAAATTGGACATAACCAAAGCAAACATCAGAAAAAATAGTGTACCGAAGCAAGGAAAACACCCACCCATATCAAATCTACACAAATCAAACAAAACCCAAGAGAACTCACTTCACAAAATTCTATATACAATCAATCTTTGTACTTGTTTTCTTTACCATTTCACCAGAATTTTCCAATAGATATTCTTCATCTATGAGCCACTCATCAGTGACCCAAATGAGCTCAACAACAACAAAGATCAACGCCTTCCAATTTCAGACAAAGTAGATGAACAAATTCAAGAAAATTGAGGGTTAAAGAAAAGCAGAAACAAAGGAATAGGTCATCAACTACAAGCCAACTTGTATTTAAGAGCAGCATATAGAGATTGCTCAGAAGTGTGTGAAACCTACCAGTAAGATGCATATCTCCTCTAGTAAACTATGTCCCCTTTCCTCTGCTTCCCTTGCTGCTGTCTCCACCGAAATGACGATGTCTCGCAATATTAACTGTTGAACACAGACCTAGTCAGCTTTACATGAGGTGTGATGCACGAATACTAAAGTATTTTCTTACAATTAGAAGCTCAAGTTCAGGTATATGTTGAGACATTGAAAGGACATCAGTGCAAAGCAATACTGATAACTCAACATTTTCAAAGCAACCAACATCATTAATTGTTTTATCCCTTGTTTGATACTTTGAATCTTTCAAATTATCAAATGCAGGTTTGATAGCCATTGGAACATTAAGACGAAGCATTTCAGCTTTTTTAGAAACAACTATCATTTTCTCAATAGATTAAAACTTTTTACAAGAAGGAATTATGCAAAACCAGCTGAGTAGAGCTAAGAATTAAAGAGAGATCCAAAAAATTAGAAGCTGCTCATACTCAATTTCCAGATCAGAAAACTGTATAACAGTCAAAAATCAATTGAAAACAAATAAAAAGACGATCTTTGATCCAAATTCAACAAACTCATAATCTAAATCTATATATCTAATCAAAATTGAAGCAAAACTTCATCACGCTATCAATTCAAACAAGCAAGAACTGAAATAAATACTATAAAGATCATAAAGGAGACAACAAATGAAAGAAGGTGAAAGAAAGAAGAGAAAATAGTAGTTGTGTTTTGATAAGTAGTGGCATCATCACAACAATTAATATGAAGTGAAAAACAAACAAATTAAATTGAAAGTCTAATTTCAGTTAATATAGCCTACCTTTTGCAATGACAGGGGGCGTTGTAAGTAATACCGAGTATAGCTCATAACAATCTATTTTTTGGGTTGCATGCAGATTCTTTTAGGAACCTTTTGGAATGACAGGGGTATGATGATTTTATGTGAATGCTTTTCGAATGATTTCTTCGTACACTACATTATATGTAGAATGATCATTTGTATCTTCAACTGTAGGAGGACGTATTAGCACTTTGACATTTTTGGAAGTTTTTGCTCTGGATAAAGCTACATAAAGTTGACCGTGTGAAAAAACTGGTTCACGTAAGTAAATTCCTACGAAATCTAAGGTTTGACCTTGAGCTTTATTTATTGTCATTACAAAACATAGTCGAATTGGAAATTGTGTTCTTTTAAAAGCAATAGGTAATTTTTCATCTGATGTTGCCAATAATGGTATTCTTGGAATAAATACATGTGTATTTTTGAAGTCACCGCTGGCTATAGTAGCACTAATAATATGCTGGTTAAAATTATGACATATTAATCGGGTTCCATTACATAATCCTTCGGAAGGATTTAAGTTTCGCAATAATATAACTGGAGAATCCTTTTTTAAAATCAATTTGTATGGGGGTAAATTAGCAGGATTTAAGGTGTGTAAGAAGTCCTCAAATTGACATTGATCACTTGACTCTACAGTTTCGTCAATTGCAGTATAAATTTTAGCATTGTTAGGAAGTTGATGTATAAGCATATCATCAATTTCATTAACGAAGTCATTTTTTGTAGTTAAAATAACTCGTGAAGTTATAGAAGATGGATGTGAAAAGAATGTATTTATATTAGGATAAGTTTCTTTAAATAATTGATTTAAGGATTCTGTTTCATTTGTATAAGGGATGATAAAATTATGTGGAATTTCTATTTTGTTGCTATCGTTAGTTCTTTCTTGTCCATTTCCAATTCGCATTAAATATTTACAAAAAGCTGGATCTTCTTTTGCTCGCATATTTTCAGATAAGCATAATTTTTCAAGTTGATTCCAAATATCAGAATATAATAAGCTTTCACATATAAAGTCTTCTCTTTTTCCATTGCGAACAACAGGTAGTGTTTGTCTAAAGTCTCCTCCAAAGACTACAACTTTTCCACCAAATAGGCTTTGTTTACCTGTCAGGTCTTTTAAAAGAGTATCTAAAGCTTGTATCATTTTATTTTTTGCCATTGAAACTTCATCCCAAACAATTAATTTTGAATCTCGAATTAGAGATGCTAATGAACTTTGTTTACTAATATTACAAGTAAAATTATTGTCAATGTCAATTGGAATTTTGAAACGTGAATGGGCAGTTCGACCTCCAGGGAGGATTGATGCAGCAACACCAGAACTTGCGGTTGCTAAAGCTATGAGTTCTTTTGATCTTACATTTGCTAACAATGCTCTATATAAAAAGGTTTTCCCAGTTCCTCCTGGACCGTCAATGAAAAAAGCACCTGCTTTATTTGAATATACCCTTTTGAGGATTATATTAAATGCCTTTTTTTGGTCTGTATTTAATTTTGTTTGTAATAGTAGATCTTCTTCACTTACTATGATATTTCTTTCAAATTGAATATCTTTTGCCTCTTTAGTTACTTTGCTAGGTATAATATTTTCAGGAAGAAAATTGAATTCCTTTATATTGCGGCCCATTGAGTGTAAAACATCGTTGATGTGATTTATAACTAAATTTTGAGTAGAGTTTGTTTTTAAATTAGGATATTTTTTGAAATCTTCAGACATTGAATCTTCAAATATTTCCCATAACTCTTTTGGATTGACAGGATTGCAGTAAACTAATATTGTGGCAAATAAACGTCTTAAGCTAAAAGGCATTTGATAGGCTACAGCTTCATACATACATTCTATTAAACTTTTATCTGAATGTAGTAAGCATCTTTTTTCTGCAGCTTCTCTAAATGTATCGTAACATATTCCATTAAATGTACGAAGATCTTCGTACGATTTAGGTCCTTTTATGTTTGTTAAAAGCAATCTAAGATAGTATCTTTCTCCTTCAGTTGGCTGAGATGTAACAATTCTACCAATAGCATTACTATGTCATCGTCGACGTGACCACATTTTATCTGTTGGTGACCAAACAAAATATTTTGGAAAGTCTTTATATAATAAATTAAGTTCTATAGCAATTTTGTTAGTTTTATTCATTTCAAAAAATTCGGTTAACATTGTTCTTCTTATCATTGGATTATTTAGAATTTGCTCTATGGTTTGATTGCATTTGAAGGATACGTATTGGTGTCCCTTTAGATGTAGTTGAAGTTGGTATACAGTAGGAGCCATTTCGCTAATAGGAAAAGCAAATAGACGCCATGCAGCTTCTGGAGGAGAAACCCATCTGGCAGCTTGATATTCTTTTATTTCATCTATTTCAACATTTGAGTCATTACTGTGTATGCAAAATGCAATTTTGTCATGTCCTTTACAAATATATTTATAGATGTATTTGACCACTTTAATGTCTGAACAAACTTCGACATTAATATGACAATTGAATTTGCGAAGTAAATAAGGATTGTATGGGACTACCCAAGTATTATCAATATTGTATCCTTTGAGTTGTATAGGTATTTTTAATTTACGTCTTCTATAAATAGGATAAGAGTTTTTTCCCTTGGTTGTTTGTTCTGAAAGTTCTTTTGGATATTTAAATTTACATTGATTTGTTTTCATGCAAGGACAAGTTGGATTTAGATAACCACAAGGTCCATGAATCATGTGTTTTGTCACAAGAGTGTATAAATTGTCATCTATACAATCAGGTAATTCAGCACAAACAATTTTATCATAAGCCTCCGGTGTTAATAATTTATATTTATCTGTAAGTATAATAAGAAAATGTGCGTGGGGGAGTCCTCGCTTTTGAAATTCTATTGTATACATTAAAGCAGCAACCTTTCCAAATATATTTGTTTTTAGCAAGTCTTTTTTAAGTTCTTCTACTTTTGCTCTGAATACTCGACTTACTAAATCAGGTCTATTTTGAACTTCATCACTTGACAATAAATGTTCCTGTATTTCAGGCCATGAAGGATTGCAAGTCATTGTCATAAATATGTCAGGTTTTCCAAAATGTTGTACTAATGCAATAGCATCCATATATCGACGACGCATATCTCTTGGACCTCCTATAAAATTTGCAGGTAATATTCGGCCTTTTCCAATATTTGAAGCCTCTCTTTCTCCATGTCTTAATATATCGATAATTCCTTGTAATATTTCAGTTCTAAATAAATTTTGATTAAATGAGAAGAAATCTAGTCGTTGTGTCTCAAGTTTTATGTATTGGTCAACTATATATTGTTGGAACAATCTTCCAGAGTGTAATGTTTCATTTGGTTTTTCTTATCTTATTTGCATTTTGTAACAATAATATTCACGACAAGAAATATTTTATCTTTTTTTTTGCCTTTTGATAAAATTTCAGATTCTATGTCGAGCAGGCTGTCAATTGAAGCCATGTTCATTACGCTTGGTAGTTGTTCACTTTCACAGTGAATTTGATGTTTAGAGATGTCATTTGTTTGTTTGATTTTTTTAATACCACAATGCCATCCATTTTGACCATGAGGAAATAATAATGGATACTGCAATGGATCATAACATCCGTAATAGTAATTTACTAATTGTGATTTTTCATTGTGGGTATATATTCGAATATGAGGTGTGTAAGTTTTGTCATTTTGTTGTTCTTCTATCCAGATTGCCCCTATCTCAGAGGCGGTTGGCAAATTGTATGTTCGTTGATCTAAACCAGAGTCTGATTTAAGTGCAATGTAGAATTCAGATAGTTTAGGAACATCAGCCAACGATTTTAAAAAAATAGTATATGGATTAACTTTTAGTATATTCATCAGGTTCATGACGATAGATTCACTAAGATTAGCTGGTAAAGCCATTTTATTTGTTATCTCACTTTCCTTATCATAGAAATATAGTTGTAAATTTTTTGGTCTTTCATTAGTAGCAACTAAGTCATCAATATAGTGATACATTTGTCCTTGAACTCTAAATGTATATATACCGCGATTTCTTTGTGCTAAATTTTTGTCATAATTTACCCCAAGAGAGGTAAATGCAAACATATTGTTATATGTTCTACTGTAAGTACGAAAATGTTTACATTCTTCAGTATTGCCAAGAAAGAGATTTCGTAATTCTGCTGGCATTTGATGAGAAATCAATTTAATTGATCCATTATTACAGCAGAAACTTGCTGATTCATACTGAAATCGTTTTGCCGAACAAAATTTACAATCAGGAACTCTTTTTAGATGGACATAATCTTTTGCTATTAAATTATAATTTTGTAAATTGATTTCTGAATTTTTTTTACCTGTAAATGATAAACTATAATATTTTATTATAAAGAACTTAAATGAAATACAATATTAGCTTAGGAGAGGAAGAAATACCTCTAGTTGAAATAACTATTGCAGATGAAGATTTTTCAGCTTGATCATATTTATGGGATGTTGATCCTGATATTTGAAAATTTAATGTTTAGAGACATATAACTTATAACGTTAGTTGTAGTTTTTGAATTTGTCTTGACCTACCTACTTCAAATATGGAGATACACTCAGTTGTGTCAAAAGCTCTGGAAGTATGTCCTACAAAATGGTTAAAGATAGAATAGCATAAATAATAACAAGTTAATTTATGTATATAGGAGTAACATTATGGTGAAATTATATATACAAGCGACAGTATAACTAAATTGAATTTTTTAACCTGTGTGTGTACATAATGAAGAATCAGGTATTGTACGTATATGTTCGTTTGTGCGATGACTCTCAGCTTGTGAAGATGATGTCATATTATTTGAGTGTTGCAAGAATTGTTGTCGTTTTAATTCAGCTCTTTTAGCTTGTTGTTGTGATAGAAGTTGTTGTTTTCTTTCTTGTGACATTTGTGCATATCTAATACAGCGCATCATATTTCTATGGATACGCTGTTGTTCCTTCACATTTTCAGCCTTCTGGACCTCATTGTTATCAGGTGTTGACATTCGTGTTGGATTGAGCTGGTGATAAAACTTATCCTGCTATAGGACAAAAGGAGAAAAACAACAGGAAACTTTAAATAAATCAACTGAGGCATATTATCAAACAACTTGGATGCACAGTCTACTTCAAATTTATACAAAAAGAAGAATGACAACAGGAAACGTATTTGCACAAAAGAATTTCATGTCCATTAAAAAATACAAAATTAAATCATATTTGACTCTACCTGCACATAGAAATTATACTTATACACCAACTGCAAAATGGGATTCGTTCTTTCAGCTATCTTTAACTTTCAAATTCTTCAACAATTCATTCTAATACAGTTAACATGGATATCATGAAAAAATTATTGTGCCAGAAATGAAAAACAAACAAATAAAAGGGGCGAATTTTTCAAAGCTGCAAATATACATGATTTTCCTCTTTTAACATATCAACCATAGACATGCATATACAGATGGAAGAAAAATATGAAATAAATGTAAATCTAGTAAGAAATTAACCAAAAACAAAAATAAATTGGAGGAAAAACTTACCTAAAGTTCTGAACCATGAGCAAAAATCATAAGAAATTAGAATTTCCTGAAAATAAGCCACAATATGTAGAGACGGAAGATGATAAAAATAACTGAGAAAATTTGGAGAGACTTGAAAAAGGTGGAGAAGAAGGTTTAAGAGAGAGAATAGGCTAAGCAAATGAGTAAAAGTGAGGCTCCAATAGTTGTACTAACAACATAATAGTTGTACTAACAACATCCTGCATTGTACTATAAACTTGGACCAATTTGATTGGTCATTGTATATCTTTTATGCTCATTAATTTTTATTTTCTTCATTTGCATGCCACGGATTTGTTTGATTATAAATTTTTTATTAAATTTTTAGATATTTCACTTAATTTAAATTTCTAAATTATAGTATACAATTTCTTTTTAATGGTTCTTAAACACAAAAAAATAATGTTGGTACATTTATTGTGTGGCAACTGTAATTTTTGTGTTTAACACCTGTCTAACTATGTGGGATCTACCTAGCTTCCACTTTACTTTTACATTTATTCTCCTTATTGTTGTGATTTCTCTATTTACTCTTTTCCTCTCTCTCAATTGCGACTATAATTTTTATTGAAGATTTGTATAATGAAACTCTTGTTATCTGCTCTGTCTTTCAAACTCAAAATATCATCATAAGTGAATATTAACTATTCAATTAAAATGAACTATAATTTAAGCCATTACCCATTTATAAGTGAACAAGGAATTTTTAAAGCAATTTAAACGCCGAACAGAATATTAATTGTCCAAACAGGCTTATAACAATCAAATTAGAAAAGATGAAGCATAGTTAAGGAGTGTAATTTATTTTTTGATATTAAAATCGTAGACCAGAAAAATATGAACTTACTCAATGAGACATGGAGAAATTGAATAGATTTTTTATAATATGAAGTTCATATTTGTAATTATATCCGTTCTTTAGAAGTAAATGTAAAGATCTACACATGAAAAATTAATAAATCGAAAAACGCCGAATAGAATATTAATCGTCCAAACAGGCTTATAACAATCAAATTAGAAAAGATGAAGCATTGTTAAGGAGTGTAATTTATTTTTTGATATTAAAATCGTAGACCAGAAAAATATGAACTTACTAAATGAGACATCGAGAAATTGAATAGATTTTTTATAATATGAAGTTCATATTTGTAATTATATCCTTTCTTTAGAAGTAAATGTAAAAATCTACACATGAAAAATTAATAAATCGAAAAATCACACTTATATTAACAACAAAGCGGATGGAACAATAAATTTCAATAATCATTTAAAAAAAATTTAAATACAAACTGGTAAATAAGAAAGATGGACATGAGAAGGAACATAAGAACCAGACGAAACAACACCCAATTAACTCTAAATTCATTGCATGCAACATTACTACAACACAAAAGCCAAAGAGATCAGCAAAATTGAATGATAATCTAATCAATAGGATAAAAATCGATAAAATAAGATACAATCAAAACACAAACAATAAAATCATAGATAATGATAGTTGTAGATACCACTGGGATTCTTGAGGCAGACTTTGTGAGAATAGTGGAAACAATCTACGAAAAGGCAAAATGGCAATGAAAATGTACCAATAAATTAACCAAAACATCCACCCACCTTGAGTGCATCACAGGGGATTTCATCTTGAATATGAAAGTAAATAAAATATTACAGAAGGTAAAAAAAAGTGAACCAAGCGTAAGCTATATTTAATATCAAACTACTATATATAGCTTCATAATATTTACAGTAGACACAACTATGGCCTGCAGATAAGCTACCTACAAATGTTGTTCTACTAACAGTGATAACGCAATGAACAAACTTGAAGACGTTCTGAGCCTTTAAGTAGCACATGAAAATTATATTTTAACCTAGAAAAACATTATGCTTAAACTGGAGTCCATCAAAACTTCTCCAGCCCCAAAAATTCTGGCGCAGCAAGATGTGAAGGTACCTAACAGAACATTCAACTATCAGACATGTAAAAAAGATGGAAAAGATGAATTTAGAGTACAAAACATAGACGATCCTCTAAAAATTAAAGAAATTCACAAAAATAGTGAATTCATAAGATATTTTTTTCACAAATCTAGAGTTTTAGAACGGATGAACATGAGCTTAGTCGTCGTTAATTGCTTGATCTAAAAACCTTCAATTTCTGTGCGTTATAGCTTCCCGGGGAAAAATAAACTAACCCCACCAGTAAGACTTGATATAGTACTAACATTGTGAAGATGGAAGTTACTGTAATAATGAACATTTAGTTACTTGAAAGTGTACAATAACATACTTAACTGAATGCATCATGTCAAATTGCTGCAAAATCTGAATCACTGAGGTAGGCCAAAAACCACCAAAAGCTGGACATCATTCTTCTTACTTTTTTATCCTTGATTTCTAATAACCGATCTTCACAGTGAAGAAAATTATATAGATTGAGAATTCCAAAACTCGTAGCATTTCTGAATAACAAAAACTACCAAACAGAGGAAAAAAGTTCCTGCAATGAAATGTAAGCAAACCAAAGTAATTAAATATGACAAACACCTTGAGAATCGATAGACCACAAATGTAATCTAGTATTAAGCTTTTTGGCAACCACATTTCCAGGTATTTAGATTACTTGCAAATGATTTTTTCATCAGTACTCAACTGATACAACAGTTAACAGAGAGATGCCTATGTTTTGATAAGTAAGCATGAAGCAGGAACATCATAAAAGTGCACACAGTCATTATTATTAGAAAACAAATAATTAAAAGATTACCAGCAAACCAACCCTTTACATCTTTTTGCCTGGCAGAGGTAGTTCAAGTAATAAACTACTACTTGAAGATCCTGATTCAACATCTACTGCTTTCATCTCCACCTCGTTTGTATTTCTCTTGCTAATGCTTGATGGAGATAGATGTTCTTTTTCAGTGTAGGACAAAATGGTCAGACTTGTTTGAGCAACATATTAGAACTTTTCCATGATGACTTCCTCAGCTGAATGTGAAATAGCCTGTTTGATAACAGCTGCTGGACACTGTCAACGGACAGAAATTTGCGCTGCAGATGAAAGAACCCATTTGCAATAGTTAGAACATATCTTAGACGGGAAAATCGAACAAATGTTTGTAGAATTTTTATGGAAACATATGCACCATAAGTAGTTCTAAACATCATGTGTAATGAAGCCAAATTTTAAGTAAACACATGCACCATAAGTAGTTCCGAACATTCTCTGTAATGAAGCCAACTTTGTGCTTATATATTGTATATAAATGAAGGGCTACCTTGATACAGGTTGTATCATATATATCCTCTGCTGTCATAGAGAGAAGTTTTTCGGCAAGATCACCAGAAATGAAAGCTGTTGTTGAACCACTGCCATCAATCAAATCAACTTGAAAGGTATACCTACAACGGCAGACAGTTAATACCGGAAATATTGTTTATATATGCTATATGTTTTACTGCACTAAAATATATATGTGGCATAAATATAATACCGAGGCACCAATGTTGTCTTTCGTTGGCACTTTGGGCAGTCAAATTGCTTTCTCTCCTTTGTGCGCTTCTTTTGTTTGCAACCTGAACATTCTAGCACGCAAAAGTCTTGAAGGTCATCCATTATTGACATTGCAGCATCGACGTAGAAAAGTCCCACCTGTAGAGCCGTAAAAGGTTGTATATGTTACCTCAGTTTAAAAGTAATCCAATCAAGCCTTTATATTTGTTAAACTCACTGAAGCTGTCGATGTAATTTTCGCAATAGAAATAATTAGCTGGTGAACAAGATTCGCAGTAGGAGCAGTAGATGATCCAACAAAGTTGGCCAGTGTCTGGCTTGAAAGCATCTCTTTATTTGTTTTGGCCCTAATATAATATGGCATAAATTGTTAAATATGTTATATAACAAAATGGTAAATTCAGAAAGTAAGAGTTAGAGCTCAATACCAGTTGATGAGTGCTAATGCCTGTGGATAAGTAGGATTTATCCATATTGTGGAGTTAAATCGTGTTTGCAGTGAAACACCTATACATATAGAATCATTATGTGAGTGTTTGTTGCATATATAGAAAGTAATATTTAAGTAAAACGTTGGAGTTCACATATACCCTGGTATGGGGAAGTTCCAACGTTCTTTGCAAGGAGTATCGGAAATTCTTTACCAGCTTTTATTTTAGCCTCCAGTTCAGTTCCTTCAATTTCTCCAAAGTCATCCCATAAAGTAAACGGAAATTGATGTTGTCTAGAAGTACAAAGAATACAATGCCATGTTTTTCAAAATCCGAACCAAGAATGTCACAAATTTGAGCGGAGAAACCATAGTGTGAAGTATACAAGCTTCTACTTACCGCTCATCTATAACGGTAATTTCTCGACATTTATTTTGAGTGCGACCTGCAAATTTTAAAGAGCCACAACGAACAACAGCTCCTAGAATATCTAACAGCAATAGATAAAGGGGCATGAGGTCTTTACACGAGGATATACTAATTTAAGACAGATATTAGCTGACATGAAAGGGGTACCAATTTCCATAGCAGGGCCTGGAGTCATTTGAGCAACACTGTCAAAAGCTGTGATATCTAACTTGGTCGGAGGTGATAGTGCTTTCTCAAGCTCATTAGTTGGCTTCACCTCTTCAAGTACAGTTTCTTTATCAAGTATCCAATAAAATTTATGTATTGGTCATCCATACGAAGCAGTAGAAGCTCGCACTCTGGCAGCTGAGATCAAATACGTGTTCAACAACACAAGTTTCTCTGCATATTGGTCAATATCATCAGCATATATAACTGCCCTGACTTGTTGCTCCTGCAAAAAGCAGCAACTTCCTGAACCACACTCATATACAACATAATTATTCAAAAACAATCACATGAGATTAATCTAACGGAAGTACCTCCTCATCCTCTAAAATGATATTCTGAAATCTGAGTTTTTTCTCAGGACTTTGTCGCTCTCGACTAATGTCCACAATCTGGACCTTAGAAGTCCAATCGCGAGTGGCATCTGTTATTCCTTGAATGTTCAATCTTAGTTCCATATATCCAGGAAAGAGCTCCTAACAGTAATATAAGGAAGAAGAGGCAGAGAGCCACAGTCATCAAACACATTATGTCAAAAAAAAGGCCTAGCTTTATCCTGGAAGGAAAATCGCAAACATGCATATACATTGAACACTTGAAGACACAAATACATATACTCTAATGCATGGAAATAAAATTCAAAAAAATTGATGAACTTTCAACAAACATACAATGTAATGCATGGAAGTAAAATTCGAAAAATTAGATGAACTTTCTTAACTAAAAAAAGAGAACACTTAATTATGACTATTAAGGTTGAATTGGCAAGATTTTTCTGATCAAAATTAAGAAGATATAAAAATTAAATTATTATATTATTGCATTCCAACAAATATACTCTAATGCATGGAAGTAAAATTTGGAAGATTTGATAAACTTTCAACAAACATGCATGAAAGTAAAATGTAGAAAAATTGATGGACTTTCTTGATTTTTATCGTAACAAGACGACTCTATCGAAAATAAAACAAACAGGCGCTTAATACAAAAATTCATTTATATACTTACTCAGAATCTAAGGATTATCTTCTAAAAAATTAAATAGGACTTTCGTCAAACACATTATGTGCAAAAAAGGGCTGAATACAAAAATTAATTTACATGGTCACTCAGAATCTAAGGATCATTCTTCTAAGAATTTAAACATGACATTCATCAAACACATTATGTGCCAAAAAAAAGGCCTAGCTTTATCCTTGAAGGAAAATAGCAGACATGCATATACATTGAACACTTGAAGATAGAAATGCATATACTCTAATGCATGGAAATAAAATTCAAAAATTTGATGAACTTTCAACAAACACACACTAATGCATGGAAGTGAAATTCGAAAAATTAGATGAACTTTCTTGACCAAAAAAGGAGAACACTTAATTTTATGAGTAGTAAGATTGAATTAGCAAGATTTTTTTGATCAAAATTAAGAAGATATAAAAATTAAATTATTTAACTCACAAACGTAGATGAGAAAGAAGTGAGCAGAATCTTCAACCCTTTTAGAGGAAAAATTACAGCGTCCTTTTATTTTTGTGTGGAGAAGAAGGAAAGCTTTATATGGAGAAGTATACATACAACCAAATATGAATGTGGGAAATAGCTGTGCAATATTTATTATTGTTGCACGTGTTGAACAACCAATGCAATTTGTCCAGCAAAGACTAAAAATAAGAAGGCTTTGGTAGCACCGAATATGAAGCTGAGAAATAGCTGTGCAACATTTACTATTGTTGCACGCCTTCAACAACCAATGAAATTTGTCCAGCAAAGAATAAAAATAAGAAGGCTTTGATAGTACTTGTTGACAGCACATATATTGTCCCTGCAAGTGTTCAAGAACCAATGAAATTTGTCCAGAAAATACCAAATATGAGAAAATGTTGATAGTACAGTATTCAATGCTTTTAGTACAATTATCTGATGCTTTGTTAGTCCTTGCTTGCTCATTTATATAAATGGGTAATATATTCCTATTTTATTTTTCTTATTTATTTATTGATTTATTTTATATATTAAAAGTGATAAAGCATGTTAATCTATTTTAATAAATATAGTATAAATAATATAGGATATTAACTAAATTATTATTTTAATCTATCCACTAAATTAATAGTCTAAAATTATCTCTTAACTAAATAATAAAAATTATTGAATAGTCCAAAAACTCCTTTAAAATTTACGAAATAAATCTTTTATTGAATAAAAAGTTCTAGTACTCATAACGACCTAATGGGTCGTTACATTAGATATCAATTTACCCACCGTTCATCCTCGAACGGTCAAAAGAAGGAGAAGAAAGAACATCCGACGTTACCAAAAGCCCGAGTTATGTTCTTCTAGAGTCGGTATTCATCTCTCCATTTTAGCTTCTTCGTAAAATCATCCATCAAGATCAACTACTAAGAACTAAACTTTTGAATCAAATCTTGGCAGATTTACAATCAAAAATAATTTTTAAATCACAGATTAACTCATGAACCCAATCAGAACCAAAACGCATTCGATCACAATACCGCCATTTGGCCAAATCTTTTCTCACATAATCACGATAAAATTCTAAATCAATAATATCAACTATAACCAGATTTGAACTTGAACCAACTACCCCTCACTCATAATGCAAAAAGCATCACAAATCTTATCAAGATTTCATTCTTACAATCATCCCTTATCACGAGCTTAAGTTATAAAATGTGATCTTTAGACATTGGATACTCATCATAGAAAATTAACTGTGTTTCTAGCTCAACGAAAGAAATGATCAAGTAGCCACTTAGCAAGCGATAAATTCAAACATATAGAACCTATAACAACACTATAAAAAAATAATAGATCAATACCAGTGACTGTAAACAACCCTTAAGAGCGATAGAGTGTAACAACCCGAAAATTTTCGAAACTCATTATGGTTGATATGGTATGATGTTATACTAGTCATGGTGAGACCCAAAAAGTTCCTAAAAATGTGCTTCGGAAATTACCGGAAACTTGTTTTAGCTATATCTAAAAATCCATTTCGTTTTTCAAAAATCTGACTTCATATTCTTGTTTAGGGGGTCAA
>JBCEWC010012952.1:0-15460 GCA_038996855.1 Solanum aculeatissimum | reverse complement strand
CCTTCTTCATGAACATTGCTTGTAGGTCTTGGAGATCTTTTGCTTGACTCCTTGTGAATGGTCTTGAGGGGTGCATGCCACTCATGTTGGTGTCATCTATACTTTGCATGTTATCACCAAAGGTCGCTCCTCAACTCGAATGGCGACTAGACTCCCCATGCTAGAAGTCTTTCTACTCAAGGCATCGACCACCACATTAGTCTTTCTTGGATGATATAAGATGGCCAAGTCATAATGTTTTAGCAACTCCATCCATCTACGCTGCCTCAAGTTCAGATCATTTTGACTGAATATATACTGAAGACTCCTATGATCAGTGAAGATCTCACAATGTACACCATATAAGTAATGACACCACAACTTAAGCACAAAGATTACAACAGCTAGCTCTAAGTTATGGATAGGATAGTTCTTCTCATGAACCTTCAATTGTATAGAAGCATAGGAAATAACTTTCCCCTTTTGCATCAACACACCACCTAAGCCAACTTCTACAGCATCACAATACACCGTAAAGTCCACACCTGCCTCAGGTAGTGTCAGAATGGGAGCTGAAGTCAACAAAATCTTGAGCTTTTGGAAGCTCACCTCACACTCATCGGACCAATGAAAGGATACATTCTTCTGAGCTAACCTGGTCAATGGGGCTGCAATGGAAGAAAAACCCTGAATAAACTGCCGATAATACCCAACTAACCCTACAAAACTGCAAATCTCAATAGCTGAAGTAGGTCGTGTCCAATCTCTAACTGCCTTGATCTTAGCCGTATCCACTCTAATCCTCTCTTTGGACACCACATGCCCTAAGAATACCACTGAATTAAGCCAGAACTCACACTTAGAGAATTTTGCATATAAGTTTTCCTCCCTCAACCTCTGTAGCACTATCTTCAAGTGACGAACATAATCAACCTCAGACTTGGAATACACCAAGATGTCATCAATGAATACGATTGCAAAAGAATCTAAGTACAGACAAAACACCCTATTCATCAACTCCATGAATGCTACAGGGGCGTTAGTCAACCCAAAAGGCATCACCAGGAACTCATAGTGGCTATAACAGGTCCAAAAAGCTGTCTTAGGAATATCTGATGCTCTAATCCTCAGCTGATGATAACCAGACCTCAAGTCGATCTTAGAGAACAAAGCCACTCCCTGAAGTTGATCAAATAAGTCATCAGTACGGGAAAGAGGTTACTTATTCTTGACAATCACGTTGTTCAACTGCCTATAATCAATACACATCCTCATAGATCCATCTTTCTTTTTCACAAACAAGACTGGGGCACCCTGAGATGAAACGCTAGGGTGAATAAACCCTTTGCCTAACAAATCTTGAAGTTGCTCTTTTAATTCTTTCAACTCAGCTGGAGCCATTCTATATGGAGGAAGGGAGATGGGCTTAGTGTCCGCCTCTAGATCAATAGGAAAGTCAATATCCTTATCAGGAGGAACACCTGGAAGGTCAGTAGGAAACACATCAACAAACTCCTGATCTACCAGAATGGACTCCATAGAAGGTGGTTCAATACTAGTATCTCGAATGAAATCTAAGTAAGACAAATACCCCCTATCAATCAATTTCTGAGCATGGATGTATGAGATAACTTTACTAGGGTAAGAACCACTATCACCCTTCCACTCAATCTTTGGTACACTGTACATGGCTAAGGTCAAAGGTTTTGCATAACAATCAAGAATAACATGATTAGGAGAAAGCCATTCCATCCCCAAGATAACATCAAAGTCTATCATATCCAGAATAACCATATCTACCCAAGTATCATACCCAACCAGAGAAACAAGACAGGACTGATACACTCAATCCACCACTAAAGGCTCACCTACTGGTGTGGAAATATGCACGGGCACTGACATCCAATCACACAATAAATCAAACCCAGAAAAAAAGTATGTAGACACATAAAAATAGGTAGATCCAGGATCAAATAGTACAGATGCAGGTCGATGACAGACTGGAATAATACTTGTAATAAGTGCATCTGAAGCCTCAGACTCGGGTCTCCTAGGAAAAGCATAACACTGAGCTCCTCTGCCACCCCTAGTTTGAGCAACACCTCGATCTCCACGTGGAATGAAAGAACCACTATCTGAAGTCCTACCACCTCTAGTAGTTTGACCCCTGCCCTGACCCCTGGACAGTGGAGCTAAATCTAACTGGAGTTGCTAAGTAAGTATGATGAGGTCCCGAATGAGTCTAAAAGGGACATTGTCAAATTAGATGGCCTGGATCCCCACACCCAAAACAAGACCTCAGTGTAGAAGACTGCTGTCCAACAAATGAACTACTATGGCTACCAGGGGTAGAACTGTGAGACCCTTGAGACATCTGTCCACCCTCAGTTGCTGGCATAAATGCATGTACAAGATCATGGCGTCTTAAAGATCCACCACTCCTATGCGAACCTCTACCTCCTGATGAGGTACCAAAAAACTAACCCGTAGTATGAGCCCTCTTAGGGTCCCCAAACACCTCTCGAACCAGCAACTCTGCCTTCTTGTCGGTGCTCATAATAGACTGAAAGGAAGCCCCCTCATGAGCTGCTCTGAATATATAAGATCTAATAGTGAAATTCAATCCCCTTACAAACCTACAAACTCTCTCCACCTCATCTGGAATCATAGCTAAGGCATGTCGAGAAAACTGACAAAAATGAGCCTCATACTTAGTAACAGTCATACCCTCTGCCTCAAGTCCTCAAACCTTAATCGGCTCTCCTCTCGTACACTCCAAGGAATGAAGCGATCCTGAAAGGCACTTGAGAATACACCCCAATCCACTAGAGGGGATCCAACTGGTCTGGACCTCACAAAAGTCCTCCACCACTCCCTAGCTGGTCCACGAAGCTAGAGTGTAACAAAACGGATACCACGCTGATCAACCAAACCCACTGCCTGTAGCATATCATAGGACAAGGTCAGAAACTCATAAGCGTCCTCGCTCCTACCACCCTAAAACTAAGTTGGTTTCATCTTCTGAAATCTCTCGTACCTAAGCTGATCGTCTGCAACCAAAAAAACCTCTGGAGTGGATTATTCCCCAATAGCTAGTGCGGGAACCACTGAGGGCTGACCCACCTGATCATAATGAACTGGGCCCTAATGCTACCCTAAAGCCAGTTCTTCTATTCTTATCTGAGAAACTCCCTGCGTGCCTATCGCGCCACTTCCGAGTGAGGTTCTCAAGCATACCCATCATCCTCAATAGGGTATCCTGAAGAAAAGGTGCAGTTGTGGGCTCTGGAATAACCTGGTCCTCACCAATCTCTATCTGTGGCTCTGGAGAAGTCCCTCTAGCTTGCCCTCTAGCTGGTGCCACTCCTCAGGCACGACCTCTAGCTCGACCTCTTCCCCCACCTCTAACTGGGGCATTAACAACTGTCTCAAGAGCTGCCTCATGCCTACTACCAGTAATAGTAGCTCTAGTCCTTGCCATCTATCAAAAAAACATGGGCACAACTCATTACTAACAAAGATAACCATGCACGATGAGAGAATAAATAAAATAGAAGTTTCCTAAAAATGTTCATAGCCTCTCAAGGATAAGTACAAATGTCTCTATAACGATCCTCAAGACTCTATTTAGACTTGGCTCATACACACATGAGACCTATGAACCTGACACTCTGATACCAACTGTCACGACCCAAAATTGGCGTAATGGCACTTGCTCAATTCCACCAGAACAAGTCAGCCTAAACCTAATGAGAAATTGATATAATATGCGAAAGTACCAAATAAAATAGATAACTAAAACTAAAAATCTTCACAAACTCAAATACTACCCAAGGACTGGTTGTCACATGTACAAGCCACTAGCAAGACAGAAATCAAAAGAAGTACAAGTTTGAACTGTCTTTCTTCTCGAATAGAACAAAGCATAAAAGAAACAGGAACAATAGAGTCAACTAAATGACAACAACTACCTCTCTAAATCTCCTAGGAAGCCTCAGATGATCAAAGAAAAGTACTACTCACTGTCCGGGCTCAAAACCTATATAGGTGTATAAGGAAGGGGTAAGTACCAAAAATAACGCGGTACCCAGTAAGTCAACTAACAAACAAAACAATTATAATAGAACACACAAACTCCTTTCATCCCAACAAACCTCTACAACTCTAACCTGCACAGAAAATTTAGCCCAACCCAGCAACACATAATACATAATAAAGACAATGTTCCACAGTACCACAATTAAAAATCATAAACCACAACTCACAAGTGATAACATAATAAATCACATGAATCACATCATGCCACATAAGAATATGCAAGGATGAGATGCAATGCTTATGCAATAATCGCCGACAATGACCTCAATATTATTATATCACTAGCAAAGATTTCAGTATCACAATATCACCGGCAATGACCTCGGTATCATAACATCACTAGCAAAGATCTCAGTATCACAATATCGCCAGCAATGACCTCGACATCACATCTCGACCGGTAAATACCTCGACCCAAATATTTCCACTATCTTACTCGTATCAATATCCAAAACCAATGCAAGTATGTGTGACACAGAATGAATGCACATGAGATGAAGTCCACAAACAAATCCACTTATAATCACCAACCACAACAATATATATCTCAATATAGAATTCTCATCACTTAACTACATTTTCAATTCAAGTGTCACCACACCACACCAACTCACATTTACATTTAATCACCCCAAATTTATAATATTAAAAATATTTTATGAATCACACGTAGAATAAAGGATAATTTGAGAATTCTACGAGAATTACAAAGTTTTGAAAATTCACTTGCCTTAGTCAAATCACGATCAATCAAACACTTGAGCTTTACCCTTTTGAATAGAATCCGTAGCAACACGATCTAGTCAAATATATAATCACAATAAGAATTCGAAACTAACAACACCCATATTACTATATGTCTAGCCTAGACTCAAAACTAACCAATTTCATAGTTAATTTCTAAAATTTCAATCCTAGGATTGAGTTTTAATTTCTCCAATATTAATGTAATTTAGACAATGACCACACATGTACCATCTAGTCCAATTCACTCAGAGTACTTTCAAGGACTATTCTGGAGTTTCTCTAATGGACAACTATCCCTTATGAGCCGGTGATGATACAACGAAGTGAAGTCGTTGCCACATCCATCCAATACCTTGCTAGGGTAGAGGACATCCCATCAGTGAATCCACAATAATAACATCAACTCCTCTTTTTAGGACTAAAGGGAAACATCCATTTTTACAGTTCAATCCTCTCCTACATTTTCCATATAGTTATTGAGTTTAAGTTGGACTTACTCTTACTCGATTCAGTACTCAATACTCCTCTCAAGACTCAACATGCTCATAAGACATCAACCCTAAGGTTAGCTCATTCATCTAGTCTCATTGTAAATTTATCAATTCAATTCATCACATCAACTATCATTTTTTGGCTTGGAACACTATTTTAAGGTTCAACTCTTGACTCATAAAAATTCCCTATTATGCATCATTCTAACTCATAGCGTTTAGGAAGCAAAGGTAAAGTTAAAGCATTTAGGAATTCCATAGGCTATTTAGGCTCAATTTATACTCATGCATACTCATTTATGTGCAATATGTTAAAATAATAATAATTCAGTCTACGGTTCATTTAGAAAAGCAAAATAATCAATTTCAAGTATTTAATTTATTAAAGCTGTAATTCATGCAAAATCATGTAGAAATATATTAGAATTTAAGAAAAACCTTCATGCAATACTCAATTCACTAACAACTCCATCAACTCGGGTTATGGGGCATATGGAAGAATAAAATCCATGTTTTAGTTAGCCTTACATACCTGGAAGTTTAAGTCTTGGAACAACTTGGAAGAATTCTCAAGTTTTGCTTCAAATACTAGCCCTTTTATTCCTTGAAACCTTGCTCTAAGTTGGAGGATATGCTTTTGCGTGAAAAAGGTGAACTGATATTTTTAGGGCTTTATTTAGATAGAGAAACATCAAGTCTAGGCTTTAAAAGGGTGGAAAAAGACCAAAATAAACCTTTAAAAAAAGTTGTCAAAAGCTGTCTATGATCCCATCTACAGCACGTAGAAACTTCCACGACTCGTAGGGACCCTTCTATAAACATTTGGGCAAAATTTTGAGATTACTACAACATTCCACGAGTCCAATCTACGACCCATAGAAGTTTCTATGACCCGTAGATGGATATGTAAAGTCTGGGACTCAAAAAATGATTTTCAAGACTTTTTACCACGAGATACCAGACGGGCCGTACTTTAATCCACGACCTGTAATAGGTTTCGTAGGTCAACTCTGCATTTGGCAGTCTTCAGTCAAACGACCATAACCTTTACTCTGAACTCCAAATGAGGTAAAACCAGTTGTGTTGAAAAGCTAATTCAAAGAGATTTCATTTGGTAGGTCATGAGATACCAAATTCTATTTGTTTTAAGAGTTATGATCATTTAAATTTGATCCTTGCCTAATCTAACACTAGAAACTCAATTTATAGAAAAGTTTGAATTTGACTAAGTGCTAGGAGTCTCTTATGACCCTAATACGCTTCTCATATATAAGAATGAGTCTCGAAACATAGGTGCATGTGGGAATAGAGTTATGGGGTGTCACAATGTGATAAGATAATGAGTGTCACTTTAGACAACAATTTCTAATAGTTTCAGTGCAGTTTATTTTCTAAAACTGAGAATTTGTCCAATTGATGACGATATTTTTCATATTAAATGTGAAACACATATTTATAATTTGGTAGTAAAATATGGTGTTGCTAATTTTGAAATTTCTTGTGAAAAAAATTAGAATTGCTTATAATTAAATTTTTTAATCTAAAATAAAGTTTAGACTTACAAAATTTAAAAATCATTGTAAAGACGATCAATTTGAATATATAAAAGTTCCAAGAGAAGTTTCTACCAGATGAAATTCTTTATTTGAAATGCTTGAAGTTGTTTATATTTATCAAGATCCGATAAAAAAGGTTTATAATGCTCATAATTTGGATTTAACTTTAGGACTTTTTAGAGATGACTGAGAAGAGACAAAAGATCTTATTGAGTTTTTAAGAATTTTCTATATTGCTACAAATGTTATTTCTGGTCAATATTATCCAACTATTTTTTCTGTTTTAGTAAATATTTGTGCTATTTCATTTGAATTTGAAAATTATAAAAGAAAAGATAAATTTAAAGATTCTCTATATTTTATGATTGAAAAATTCAAAAAATATTATTTTCCTATTCTCAAATTTATTTGACTGCTACTTTATTCAATCCTTCTTACAAATTAAAAGATATTGAAAAAATAGTTGAAAACTTTTATGCTAATTTAGAAATTAAACTTGATGAAATTTCTTGTCTTGAAGATTGTAAAAGTAGCATAATATCAAAAGCTAAAAAATTATATGAGACATATAGAGCCATAGAAAAAAATGTTCTACCAGTTGCACCTCCACCTCGTAAATATAGAAAAAATAATTAAGATGATATGATGGATGATTATCTTGGTCTTGAAACTTCTAATAGTAATGATTTTAATGAATATATTAACCAGGGACTGGAAAAGATTAGGGATGAGAATGGAGAACCTCAATTATTGTTGTGGTGGAAGAATTGTGGAGAACAATTTTTGAACGTTGCTAGGGTTGTTCAAGATGTGCTAACAATTCAAGCGTCATCAGTAGCCTTGGAGCAAACTTTCAGCGCGACGAGATTTCAAATTGGAGATCATCGATACTCATTAGCAAAAGATAGTTTAGAAATATCAGTGTTGTTTAAAGACTGGATCAGTTTCAAAAGAAAAAATTATGGACTGCCAAAATTATCCCTTCAAGTAGGAGATGAAATTGATGAAATACTTGGAGAGAATAGTGATGATGGCATGAAAGCAATGGAGGAAGAACGACAAATATGAGTTCCAAAAAACCTTTTTAATAAATGATAGAGAATTTATGACAAAAAATGTTCCTATGTTACAAATATTAGTATAATATTAGAGACCTAGTTCAAATAGAACCCTTCTTAGAAGGTGACTGTGTAGATTAGACACTTGTTGCTTCCCTAGCACAGACAAGTGTACGTGATCAACCTACGTAATATAGTATCTCTAAAAAGCCAGAATGTCAAACCCAAAGGCCTTGTTGATTAATTATTTACTAAGTTATATTAATTTTAATTATTTATTTAAGTGATGAACAATTAATCAAGAGAAGAAATATTTTTATACAATGAATGAATGAATTGATCTAAGATTATGTTTTAGCTAATAATCATGTTTATCATCAATTTCATTAAGTTATTTGATTATCTAGTTATTGATTCACAGGGTTTAATTTGCTTAAGCAGGGTTGCACGCCTCTACCGACCTACTCTCATTAACAACCTAACTACATCGTTGAGCGGGGATAAACATGATCAATGAAAGTGCATTACAACCATCTTCCTGTATTTGAACCAAGCAAGGTGGATGGGTAGGTGTCACAAGTCTCCCATACACGAATCATCTAGTCTCCTAGACAAACAAGCTCCCTATACCCTGAGTTCTATCCACTTCAACATCTCTCGAATCTAGAGTAAACAATAAATTTATTCCACAGTTGGCCAGACTATGCAATATGGATTAAAGGAATATAGGAACAACTAATATGCTAAACAAATATTTTGAATTAATAATGACTAAAAATTATCTTAATTATTAGCTACCATAATCTAAGAACGAGATGTTTAATTCCACATAGACATGAAGAAATTACCACAAATCATTCAAAGGTAAATGTAAAAATAAATAATAATGGAGAAGAAAAGATGAAACAAAAATTCTCCTGCCTTCACGGCGGCTCCTATCTCTCTCTAGGTCAAAAGTTATGTAAAACCTAATTTTATGAAATATTTATAGGTGTAGGAAAAATATCAAATAAAATAATCGAGTCCAAAACAAATTGGAAAACTCAAATCTGAAAGAAAACTGGACAGCTTGCGCGTGTGTGTGATGTACGCCAACTTCAACATTGAGTGTTGCCATGTGTCAGCTTTTTCAAATTGCAATTGAATTCCTTCCCATATACGTATATAATAATATATATATATTATTTTATTCAATTAAATCCATTAAATCTCCTGCTTGAATTTTCTTCTATAATTGTTTTTTAATTCCTTTGAGCTCTAAATCTCTTCATTTTCGCATCAGTTTAATCCAACAAATAAAATATACTATTTAGCACGATCTATAAAATTTATACTCAAAATGGATAAATAAAAGTATTAAATATGAGATAAATAATGACTAAAAATATATATTTTTGACCTAACATCAACACCCCACACTTAAACTATTGCTCGTCCTCGAGCAACCATTAAAGCTCATAAAAAATTCAAATAGGACCACCACTTTTGTTGATACAAACAATTTAGGCCATCCAAAAAATTTAAAACATCATGTACACTTCCCAATCATTATGCAAGATATACAAATAAATAACAAACTTTTGACCTCCTAGCCTCAAGGAAGAACTCTAACTCATTGAATTAAAATTTGCTCACCTACTCTCTCAAAGAAAGTTAATAACATCACCTATCTATCATGAACAAGTGCCCTCACATGAAGAAATAGTCCACACACTCAATTCACAAGATTGAATATAAATTAAGGACTTTGCATTAAAGAACAACTCTTACACTCACAAAGAATTCACATGTATGCACAAAGAACCATAGGCTTGCCCATTATGTATATTTCAACTAATTAAGCATGCTTGAATAGAATCAAATAGCATTTATAGGTTGTAATGTAGGCTAGGGGACAAGTAGGAAAACTATATAATAGTGACTTACACTTCCCTAAGCACTTTGCACTTTTAGACTTTATCACCTATTATCTTCTTCTCTTTATTTTTTTTCAACTCTTCAATAATTATTTCACTAGCTATCTCATCTCATCAAGAATATTTCATTCTTTTCTTTCAAATATATTTTTTTCTTTTTTTTTCATGACACATTTTTTAAAAGAGGAGTTTTTCATAACCATGTAGAAATCATTGATCACCTTTTACCACTTACTCATCCCTTTTCTTCAAATTGAATAGTTATAATAAGTCTATGCTACAGTGCTCAAGGAAACAAGGTGCAAAAACTAAGGATTCAACAAAATCGAATCAAGATAAAAATATGGATACCAACAAAAGGCTATAGGCTTAAAAGGGATAACTAGTGATATAATCTTTGAAAAGGCTAAAAGTTTACAAGACAAATAAAAGAAAACTTATTATCATCTCCTAAACAAAGAATACTTTTTATTTCGCTTCAATAACATGCAGGGCAAGTTTTAGACTAATATGCAAAATATGGAATAAATAAATTCTCACCAAATATGGTACACGTATCAATCACGATGAATCAATTCCACTTTTACGAGAGATAGGATCATAACAAACTATAAAATAAAATAAGCTACATAGAGAGTCACAACCATGAGCCTAGACGTCAAAGAATTTGTAATTTAATTAGCAATCAAGCATTCATAGGAAAGTACTACTCCAAAATTAGACCTAAATAGCAAGTATCAAAGAAGTCAAAAGGTCTTTTCTTTTCTCTCCAAAAAATAAAATAAAAATTTACTTCCTAAAAATAAAAATAATAAAAGAAAAGATACTTGGTTCAAAGGAACCCCTCTCGGAAAAGAACCAAAAAGAAAAAACCAAGGGGTGGGCTAAGTGTGCTTCTACTAATGAGAAATTTTTTTAAATAAATAAAAGTCTTTTTGTAATTTGTTTTTGAAATTTTTTAATTTTTTTAATGTTTTTTATGAATATTCAACAAACCCTAAAACACACTTCACCCTAAATAATATATTTGGAAGAATTTCCATCTCACACTTGAAAAGATGCTATATCCTTTATCCTCAAAGCATCGATTTAAAATTTAAAACAAGGGTTAGGAAAACTCCCTGAGGCCTTTAGACCTAGCTAGAAGCATATTCTCTCAATATCCATCAAGGGTTGTACACAACCCACACTTAAGCTCAAACGTGCTCCTTTGCTTTAAATTTTGGGTACTCAGATTTCCCCTAATCTGCGAAAAAAATTAAAAAAATACAAGAAAGACAAAAAAAGTGACACAAAAAAAAAAATAATAAAAAAATAAAAGATAAAAGATAAAAGGTCAACCCAAGTAATATAGCGGCTCTTGTTAGAGACCGGATATCGAACCCAAAGGACTTAAATTAGATTTCATTTATCAAATAGAGAAGATTATACTATGCGCGTCTCTGTGGGAAAATGATGAAAGATTTTTGTTACTAATAAATTAAAGAAATTAAATTAACTATTGACAAATGATCTTTAGAGGATTATCAATTTAAGAGTGATTCTAGAACTGTAACCATTTCGACAACTGTTCTAACCTCAATGCTTGTGATTACTTTTGGGTTTTCTAATTACTGATTCACAGGGTTTAAATTATTTAAGCAGGGTTGCATGCCTCTACCGGTCTACTTGCATTGACATCCTAACTACATCGTTGAGCAGGGATAGACATGATCAATGAAAATGCTTTAATATTATCATCTTGTATATGAGCCAAGCTAGGTGTATGGGTAGGTGTCAAAGGTCTCCCATCCATGAATCATCTAGTTTCCTTGACGAACAAGCTCCCTATACCCCTGTATTCTATCCACTCCAACATCTTTCGAATCCAAAGTGGACAACAAATTTACTCCTTGGTTGGCCAGACTATGAAGTATAGTTGAAAGAGATATAAGAGTAATTGTAAGAAAAACTCATTCATAAATCACAAATATCAAGAGCTAGGACATTGTCTATGGTTACGATCCCAGAATTTGGGAAGATTAGCCACTCATGATTGTTCTAAAACAAAACAATTGTCTAACAAACATTCAAGAATAGAAATTAAAGAAGGAAAGCTAACCAAATTAACCCTAGACTAGAGTTGTTCATCGTTTTGTTCGTTCCCTAGAACCTCCAATACCATCCTAATATTTTAAAAACTGTATTAAATCTAAAAATCCCGTTTCTCGCTTTTTGCCCTCATGTCATCCTAGTTCGCGATACAGACTTTTACTCCCGAAGTGTATTTCTGCATTTTCTATTAACTTGGCCAATTTTTCCTTTCCAGCTTCAAGTCCGCGACATAGGCTTGTATACTTTTTGTGCTTCGTGCCTTTTTTTTTCTTTCTTTTCAGCTTGGACAACCTCATGCCATGGTTCGCGACGCAGACTTTTCTGTTTTTCCTGGACTGGTTGATTTATTTACTCTGTTGTGCGGTTGTATCCTTCTTCCATCTCCAGCTACAGACTAGGGGCATGTATACCTACTTGAAACTTCCACAAACACAACCAAAATACGTTCTTGGCTAAGGATTAGCAAAGTAAAGCAAAATTACGCTAAAAACACCTAAACTACATGGATTTATCGTCAGATTAGGTTTTTTACATGGTAAATTTTGGCTCATTGGGTGTATAAATATGCCTAAGATCACCACCCCACACTTAAAATTTTATCCGTCCTCAGACAAATCAGGACACATGCATGCGACCTCTAGGTAATAAGTAAAAACAAAAATTATATATTATAAGTAGGTTTGCTTTATCACATTATGACTTTAATTGAACACTTGAATGACACCACATTATGACTTCAATTGAACACTTGATTGGCACTACATCAAACCTTGTAGCCATGAAACATGTGAACTCTTACAGAATTTTTATTTGGAGCTACTCTAGTCATCAACCCTTAGACAATCATGTACCATCACTAGAAGAATTACCCAAGCACACACTACACAAACTCAGCTGACAGATTTAACTGGGTATAAAATCAACTCTCACTCTCTCAACAAATGTCTCAAGTTGCTTCTAGTTCCCATAGGATTGCCCCTTATGCGATGCCTTCCTAGAATTAGAATCTCACTTAAAGGATCACATAGGTCTTTTATTTGGCTATAATGTCGGCTAAAGGTGGGTGGATAATGGTTCTAGGTATATCATTAAGTGGCTCAACTCCCAAGTGCTTCTAGCCCTCATTACTTTTACTTTCTAGCTCTCTTTTCTCTAGCTTATGTGGCATCTGTTGTGTTCTACCTCCCCTTTTATTGAACTACATAGCCCTGGTTAACCCACAAATTAAAAGGGACATTTGTTTGGGGGGGGGGGGGGAGGAGGGACAGTGCCGTTCTGTGACAGGTCTGTGACGCGGACATGTTGCGGACCCTCTTAATTTAGGTCCCTATTTTCTCTCTTTTTTCAAGGCTTATCCTAGGGGCACCTTTTTAAGCTTACTTCCCTTCCTCTTTTCATGCTAAAGCACTTAGGATTTTGGATCAACAACACGGTCAAAGAATAAATGGGATTAGGCCTAAAATATAGTTGTCCAAAGAAAACCCTAAGGCTCAATGGGTTGACTAGGGATGAATATGTCAAGGGAGGTCAGATTAAAGTTTAATCATAGGATATCAAAGAAATGCCTAGATCCTATCCTCTAAGTTATATTCCTATCTAGGTTGTTCCACATACCGGGAAAGTTCTAGCAACTATTGCAACATGGACTCATAAGAAAGATCACCCTCACATGGCACATTTTCTTCAAAGGATTTATGTTAGATTCACCTTCACATTATTCTACAGAATTCAAAAATAAGCATGCATTCACATTTTCAAAATTCATATATGAGCCATTCAACGTTCATTCAAAGTCATTCATGATTTTCTCAACTCAGACCCACTACACAATATTTTTATTTTACTTCTACCGATAATATACATGAGACCCATTAATGACGAATTCCCTTAGGACGATCGTCATCCATCCATCATAGGGTCCTGTTACTCGACTATGACTAAGTCCTAAACATTCACACACCAACATTTATCACAAAAAAAAATGCATGCAAACACTAACATAACTACTAACATTCAACATCCACAAATACTAACATTATGCTGTTAATTACAGACACAACAAAAATGAAATAAAATGATGTCCAAACTAAACAAACATAGTAAAAGAAAGTAAAGCATAGTATGACTTTATACATGGCTAGAATAAGGTAAAATTAAGCATAAAGATAGAAGTACTCCTACCCCACACTTAAACAAAGCACTACCCTCCGTGCTAAACCATATAACCTGTGGGATGGAAGCACATTGCTCAGCCCTCCATAGCAGCATCAGGTAGTGCCAAGGCGTCCTCCTCATTTAGAGGTGGCTCCTCTAGCTCAGCTTCATCTTCATCTACATCAGAACCCTCCCTGTCATCTTAAGGATCTGTGGGCACATCATCCTCTATGGGCTCAAAAACTAAGCCCAATACCCAAAACCGTGTTGACATGGTCATTCAAGGGGTATTGGACCTCTACACTCGTGAGCCCAGCGTCAGTGGAGGGTCTGCCTCCCATTCGATGGAGAAGCATAAATAGGTAATCAAAATGTAGCAAATAATTTCTAAGGGAAAGCAGGACTTTGGACTCACACTATGGGGATGTTGTAGGGAAGAGAATAAACATAAATCATATAGAAAATAAGTCTAAGGGGCGGGTAAGTATGAGTCATGCAATGGGGGCATTTAGGGACTTGGGACTTCCATCTCATCCATACAACAAGCATTAACACCAAAAGGGAAATAGGGATTAAGGGAATCCTTCTTCATAATACATAGCATAAGAGAGTCGAGATCATAACATACAACCGATGTATCCAACAACACTTCTAAATACAAATGGAACGGGGGACAATACATCTCCCGAGTTCATCCTCAAAAGGTAGTATCTAAAAATAGAGTAGTGTAATAAAAAACATGAAAATAAATAGATATTGTCCCCAGAAGTGGAGGACTCACCAATAATAATTCTTCACTCAAATCGTCTAGCCATATGGAAGAGGAGGATGATGGATGAGAGCTCCAGTTCCTACATGGTTAGATCATGTAGGCAAAAAGTATGTGTTAGTACATTTGAATGTACTATGTATGCGGGATGCAATGGAACAAGGAACATAAGCCATAATTTAAAAATATGCATATCATAATCAATATACATAAGCTCAATATGTCATGAGTGCTCAATGCTTTAGTCAAATATTCATGAGAGTCATCAAGTCATATATCATATGATACATAGATGGAAAGGGACCATAACCTACATGTAAGACCAAGAAAGCTACTACTTGAAATTTTGATGTTCACTCTACACCAGACATGGAGTGGTTTACCTTACCAGGGTAAACCAAACATTCACCCTATGGGAACACCACTTGATGAGTCACGAAAAAGTGCATCACTTGACACTTGTCTAGCTAAAATCTTCGCGAATTCTCAAGCAAATTGTTGCATTTATTGTTTGTGTAGTTTATTGTGCAGGAAAATCAGGCAAGGCATGATAAAAGAGCAATCTGGAACAAACTGTGGCCAAACGGACAGTTTCACG
>JBCEWC010012951.1:0-15461 GCA_038996855.1 Solanum aculeatissimum | reverse complement strand
TATACTGCTAGTGGCATCAAGTTTATACTAGCTCCCAAATCGCAGAGAGCCCATGCAAAATCAAATGCTCCTATTGTTCATGGAATGGTAAAAGCCCCAGGATCCTCCTTTTTCTCAACCAACGATCTTGTAGCAATTGCACTACAGTGGTGGAGGGTCCCTGCTGACTCAAATGTGATAGTCCGCTTCTTGGTTACTAGGTCCTTCTTGAACTTGGCATAGCCCGACATCTGTTATAGTGCTTTCACTAGGGGTATATTGACAGACAACTCTTTAATATTTCTAAAAACTTCTGGAACTTACCGTTGTCTTCCTTCTTCTTCATCCTTTGTAGAAATGGGGGTGGTGGATTAGGGACAACTGGAAAAGGTGTTGGCCCTGGTTTGTCCAAACCACTTGATTCTTGAACATACTCAGCATCATTGGGAGTCACAACTGCCTCTTCCACTATCTCCTCAGACTGGTGCTATTTGGTGCTGGTTGCATTACTACTCCCTTGAACTACTCTGTCTCTGACTAGCACTGGCTCAGGAAGTACCTTTCCACTCCTAGTAGTTACAGCTATGCAGTGACCATCATTTTTGGGGTTCTGGATGGTATCACTAGGAAGGGCCCCAACCTTCCTTTGATTCAGTGAAATAGATAACTGACCCATTTGCTGCTCCAGTTGTTTAGTTGAAGTAGAGTAAGAGTCCACTAACTAACGAATATTTGACATTTCCCCACGCATGTCTCTCAGCCCACACTCAGTCACTTCCACCTTGTCTAACACTTTAGCCATCATCTCTTCCTGCTTTGAGGGACCACTACTATTATTTGGGTGCTCTCTATTCATAGGAGGTACGTATGGTACAGGCCAATCATTTCTGTAGTTGTCTCTGTTCTGCCAGTTACCATTATCTCTAGCCACAGGTCGATCATAATAATTTTCTCATCCATAGCTCCGACCTTGGTTTCTAGAGTTAAATGGCCGAAAACCCCCTTAACTATTTAGCAACTTAGCCTCTTCATCATACTCGTACTCTGCATCATCATAACTGGGTGCCAAGTCTACTGCTTTGACTTTCTCCAAACCTCCACCCAACAACTTCTTTGTCAGTAAATCCATTTGAGTTCGCATGCGAGCCATATCTTGGTCTCGTTCCTCTTCTTTCTTGTGTTGTTCAACACTCATCCCAACAAGGAACCCTGAGCAATCACCATCTCTTGTATAACAGGCTCTGTTGTTTTTGGCCACTTGATCTAAGATGCCGATAATATCTGGAAATGTTCTGGCCATATACGAACCCCCATAAGTTGCATCAACAATCGGCTTAGTCACAAAGTTGCACGACCGATAGAAAACCTCCTTTAGATGCTCATTTGTGTGGTTGTGGTTCCGACATTGCTTAATCTTTTGCATGAACAACTCTTAGGTCTCATATAATACCTCTGTTGGTAACTGCTTGTGCGCACCAATCTCATCCTTCAGCTTAAGTTTTGCAGACACTGGGAAGAATTTCTCTAGAAATGCCTCCTTCAGCTCACCCTATGTGTGGATAGAATCATAGGGGAGCTCATTCAACCACTTGGTTACCTCCCTAGACAGAGACAACGGAAATAGTCTTAATCTGATAGCCTGCTGATTAACTCCTGGGATTTCGGAGGAATGGCAGGTGGAGACAAAATTCATGAGATACTGGTTGGCATCTTCATGTGGTTGTCCCGTAAACAAACCCTTCAACGACAACATCTGAAACATAGTGCTGGTGATCGTAAACTTTATCCCAGCAGGAAGTGACGGCAAGACAATTGCTCTTGGAGCCCCAGCGCCATCTTCCTCATCATATCTTGCTCGTGGCTGCTGGGGAACAGGTGGCTGCAGAGGGGGAGGTGGTCTAACTCCAACGTGATACTGAGGAGGGACCACCGGTGGAACTCTCTCACTATCAAGATCATGAATACCAATCTCCTCATGGCCTCTATTCTAAACATTTAGGGCTAACTCATGCCGCCTCTACGCCTCACGCTCCTGTGCGTTCATTCTTCTGATGGATCTCTGTAGCTCTGGGTCGTAGGCGATTAGCGATTCACTTTTACTGCGGGTGGTGGGCATGCACTACCTGTCTCCTGCAATACTAACAAATAAAACAAAAGAAAAGTAAAATTAGGAAATAGAATTACACTAAAACTAGTGCGAATAGACTATATCTTCGCCGTATTCCCTGACAACGGCGCCAAAATTTGATATGCCCAAATTCACACCTCGAATGAAGTGCAAAGCGGTCGTTGACCAAATATAGAACCCAACCAGAGTTGAGTTCGATCCCACAGGGAATGCGTGAAAATACAGCTAATAGTACTTTGTCTCACGTGTAATTACTATTTCCAAAATAACCATGCATAATGAAAATGGGGATTTTTACAATAATATTTAAAAACTAATTAACACACTTAGTCTATTGATTACTATCTACGATGACTATTGAGATTCAACAATGACTTGCTAGACTAGGTTTGTGGTTCCCATGACACCAATTCCAATATTCAAACTTAGAGCTTTTACGATAGTGATCACATATACAGAGTAAGTAAATAGTTAACACCTAATTCACCTTCCAGTCCCTCTTAGGTGTATATCGTTCCTTACCTTCCAGTCTTAGAACGTTTTACTCATTTTACTCTTACTTTCCACTCCAGGATACTCTCACCTTCCGGTCTCGAGTACTTAGACTAGGTTAACAACCCCGAATTCTGCCACAAGAATCTTTTCCTAATCACTACCTCCCTCTCGGGTAAATAGTGAATACGGGGTTACCCCAATACGTTGACTCATCAAGGTTTAAGTTCAATTAAAGACATCTTATGGTGTATATGATAATCACTTTCGACGTTTGCCCTAAATTTGCCTATCTTCTTAGGTAATCATGGCTCTCACAACCCTATTCGTGGGTTTAGCCTAGCATACTTGAAGAATCGGAATTAGAACAAAATGAAGAAATCATGAATTATACTTACGATTGACAAATCAATGAATTTACTGATCGCAATTTCACTTCAACGGATCAAAAGTAGCAAATCTTCGTACAAATAGCTTCACAATCAAAATATTTCAAGTGTTCAATGTTCAGTAGTCAATGATGACTAAAAATGACCTAAAAATAGTATATATACGACCTAGAAATTAATCCTATGCGAAATAGGAAAATTGGGCATCGGCATGCCCAACGACAACTACACGGACCGTGTAAAGTTAAACGGTCCGTGTAACCTACCGTCTGGCTACACTTAGAGCATTACTTCGTACACATTTGGCTCGACCTTTATGCCTCACTTGACGGACCGTGTAACGTCACACGGTCCATGAGAATCACCGTGTAACTTGCCTTAGTACTCCGTCTTAACGCCTGCGTTGTCAAAGGTTCTGCTTCATTTAACGCCTGACCGAACGGTCCGTGAACGACATCACGGTCCGTCAAGTGCACCGTGTCATTTTACTTGGACTTCGTTCCTTGTCCACCTCCAGCCCAATGTTCTGCCTCATTCCACGGTCATCTACACGGCCCGTGAAGGAGTACACGAGCCGTTAGGCCTCCCGTGAAGGAATACTTGGGCACTTTCAGCTTGTTTCACCGTCCACAGCTCACTTTCACCTCTCACGGCTGACCTCACGGTTCGTTCAAGATCACACGGCCCGTGGAGGTGACCGTGTGAGGCTTGAAATGGCCTTTTTGACGTTTGATGCTTCCTTTCAACCTGTTTTCATGCCTCGCCCGAATTTCCTGAAAATAACGCTAAACAAACCATTAAACACACAAAAATTTCTTGAGAACTTACAAAGATTCTACGTTAAAAGAGTTATCTGATATGCGTTTTCGCGACTCATCAATACCCTCAATTTAAAATCCTTGCTTGTCCTCAAGCAATGACTAAACCACAGACTATACCATACAAATACAAGTCCCTACAGATGCCATACAACAATCCCCGCGTTATTCAGAATCACACATCAGACGCAACTTTAATATGCACATGCACCCCAACAGACTTACACAATTCTGGCTAAGCATCATATTATATCCAGTTGATCTACTTATACTCACGAATCACAATGGTTGGTTAGTTAAGCAAAAAAAGTGTGCACGGATGGTGCCCTCACCACAAAAAAGTGTCACACACTGTAAATGTTTGCAAAATAGAGACTAGAATGTAGGCACTCACGCTCACAATAAATTTTCAACTGACACACGAGTATAGACCATAAGCTTGCCCTTATTTTCACCACCTCAACTCTCGAACAACCTTTTTAGGATCACTATAGGACTTTTATGGCTTGTAACGTAGGCTCGGGTTAGGGTGTGGTACATTTAAGATCAATAGTGACTAAATTAGCCCCTCCAAGGCACTAGCTAGACTTAGCCCTCAATTCTTGTTGCCAAATTCTTGTTTTTCCCTATCCTTACATGTTGTAGGAAGCATTGCCACTTTTCATCATTCTTATTATATATATATATATATATATATATATATTTTCATTTTCTGTGGCTTCACTCCCTAGCTTTTTAGTTTCTCTTGTTTCTTTTCATCACCATACCCCTTTTTCTCCCTTGTACTCTTCACTTTCCCTACAATAGTCACCCTCAACTTAGGCTTTTTGCCAATAAAAGCCACCCTCAACTTAAGCGCTAACTTAATGTGAGGTTCACGATGTCCTTGGAGAGACCAGGACCAAAATAAAGATTTGCATAAAAATAAGGAAGGTGAGTTGGGTGATTATAAAGAAAAAAGTTTATTTTGGCTCAACTTTTGGTTCAAAGGGAACACTTTCATTTGGTTGGTCAATTTTAGGCTAAGTGACTTTACACAAAAATAGCCTAAGATCCTTTCCTAATTCAGTTATTCAATTATTTCAGCGGGACTAACTGGGCAAGTTCTATCTTACAAATGTGTCAATTGAATTCAAACAACTGGGCTCACATGCACATGGCACACATCCAACGCTATTTAGCACCAACCAACCAAGTCATTCTCATTCATTCAGAATCAACTAGACAATGTACGAAAAACCTAGCACAAAATCACACAAGTTAGTTAGGACAGGATGCATGCACACACAATCACTGTGAATATATCATCATACAAACTCAGGGTTATTGCATAACCTATTAAAGACCTATATTTATGCTAACTCTACAACCTAAACATGTCAGTTCTACCAGATAAACCACCTGAGAGAAAAAAAACATGGCAACAAAAACTCCCAGGCGACAGGAATGCCCTACCCCCATCAAAAAGACAGTGCAATGCCCTCAATGCACATAAAGTAAGAAATATAAGAACAAAGGAGCAAGGACATACCTGGGACGCACTAGGCGTCGGGCTGATCAGCAGTATCAGCATGCGACCCCCCAGCGGGGTCGTCTCCCTCAAAGGGCGGTCCTCTCCCAGACGTACTCCCAGACGCTCCGGCTTGCGCCACCTTAAAAGCCATCCTTTTTAGTTCAGCTTGTAAAGTTGTGGCCCTTCGGCTGGCCCGAAGCTCTTTGCGCATCTGTTTGTCTTCTGCTTCCTTAGAATCCTCTGGTGAGCTGTGGCGGTGGTGGCATTTTTTGTCCTTCCCTTTCCAGCGGGAAGGCTCTGGCGGTGCCATAGTGGAAGCAGCAGGTGCCGGAGGTGGCATAGCCCAACAACCATCCAAAGATGGGGAGGGAGCAGGAGCTGAAAATAAGTTCAGGAATGACTCAGCAGGAGGAGGTGGAGGCGGGGCATTATACTTGGCCAAAAGCACAACGATTTGGTTTTTCATTTCAGCAACCGTGTTGGCTATATTGGTCGCCTCCCTCCCTGACAAGTTGTTGATAAGTATGTCTCCAAGCCAGTTATCTAGCTTTGGAGAACGGCTATCTCCTTGCGCAGCTCTGAGCGGATCGACTCTGCACGAGTCTAGAGTACCTGCGACATTCTCTCCACTATCTGATCTACTATAGCCCGCATCTATCGCTGCTCATTCACCAGACGGGCTAGGAACTCATAGGGCACATAGACATACCCCGGAGTCGCTGCCGCTTATGAAGTGCTACCCCCAACCTGCTCCAACGCCTCACCAGTCGGAGTAATCCCTGTGACACCTTTCAGATCAATTGGTTGTTGCGAGACTGCTTGAGGAAATACTGGTAGGGCCCCATACCGCGGCGTCCTTGACCGGAAAAGGGGGTTGTTGACGTCTTTGATCAAAGCTATGTTAACCCCCGTAGTCGGAGATGTCTTCCAGTCCAGATATCGAGTGGTGGGAACCTGGGCCCACCGACAGAGGGCTCTAATGAGGCAAGGGAAAGACATTGTCGACCGCTCACTGAATGCCCTATCCCTCATCTCCGTGACTATGACACGCCCCGCATTAATGGGGTAGCAGGATATGAGGCACGCCACTAGTGAAGCCTGTGAGAACTAGAGGATGTTGTCATTTAGAGTGGGTCGAAGGCGGGCCCGCACCACGAACCACTAAAACTTAGCATGAAAATTTGGGAATGCTTTAGTAATGGGGGTCCGCGGGTCAGGGACCCAGGCAGCTTCAACACACTGTAAAGCAATTTGCTGCGAGATCCAGGTGACGACAGCAACTCTGGAGTCAGGATCTGCCAACAAAGCTGCCTCAGAAATCTGATGGACTTTCGCAGCATACAGTCCGTCAGCTGGAGGTCTGTACTCTGGACCATGCAAGAAGTGGTTGATAGTAGTCTCTGATATATCAACTTCCCGACCTCGAATGGATAAACTATGTAGAGGGGCCACATTCATAGCCATATGACGCCGCAACCGCTTAATACCACCTCCCACCGCATTCATTAGATCGGTTGCGTAGGCAAAGTAAAATTCCTGGATTAGAGTTGGCCCATAGAACCCAGGCTTTTGGGTCATCCACCCAAACTCGTGGAATTCAAAGGTGGCTTTAATATCCGAAACTGTATCGAAATGATCAGTGAAGACGACCAACTCCGGGATCACTATGCATCGTTGAAAGCCTCTGGAACCCTTTGTCAACCCATTGCAATATATATCTCGGTTGTTTGAGGTGGTCCACCGACCGCGGAGGAATAAGAGGGTAGCCCTTGCCTCCTCCTCATTAGGTGTCCGAGCGATAACATAATGTATAGCATCATCGTCACTGTCTCGGAGCTCAGCAGCCGCTGCATCATCTTGGTGGGGCGGTGTATCAGGGGCGATTGTATGGGTTGCATCGTCAAAGTGCTGGGCAGCAGCCTCCTCCTCACCCGCCGGAAGTGGGGGCCCCATAGTGGAAAGGGGAGTCACCGTTTGGCCGGTCCTCCGGGACCGAGTCGCTCGAGAAGAGTGAAACAAGATATTTCCAGCATAAAGAGCTTCCAACCCCTTAGAAGACTCCGAGCCCGAGCCACTCCCTACTTGCTGACTGGAGGACTCGGTGGGAGAATCATGCAGACGAGTTTGGCGGCAAGGACCCATTATACCTGTAAGCACATAGCAAGAATCATTAGCCTCAGTAGAAAATAGTCGAACAACTACTTGACGAGTACTCAAACTTCCCCGTCAGTGGTACTAAGTGACAATAACCCTTAAGAGTGGCGTCACCCGGTCTATCATTGGGAAATTGCACGTAGGCTCCTTTTTGCAAACACGACAGACATGAACTTAGCAAAATCAACTAACAACTAAACGCAAGACAGCTGAATGAGACCCTACATGGACCATGTGACGTAACACAAGCCGTGAAGAGGTCCGTCTAACTGGACTTAAGGAGTTGGAGTAACGTTGCCCTGGACAGGACCCCCAACACGGATCGTGAACAGGGTCACGGGCCGTGTGGATGTCCGTGTTCCAGGACTTGTGTGGAAAAGTGAGGGTAGCTAGACGAGACCTCTACACGGATTATGTGACGTTACATGGGCCATGAGATCGGTCGTGTGCCTCATCGTGCTCAGTCAACCGAGGCTGACCAAAGGCACTTCCCATGGACGAGTTCACGGTCCGTGTGAAGGTACACGGGCCATGAACCATGTCGTGGGAGGCACCGTGAAGTCATCTCAGAAAGCATAACTTGTAGATTCGGTACGTTGGTGTACTGAATGGAGAGGAGACACATCTCCACGCCCATCACGCAACTAAAACCAAAGTTTTAACTAACAAGCTACATCAAAAATCAATTTTTTTTGTGCATATTTTTCAAAAAAAACTTCAAGGTGCATCAATGGTGGTTCTCTCTACACAACCCCCTTCTGTACCCGGTTTGCCCCCTTTGTAACACAAATTATTACGCAAGTTTCAAACTTTTCCCACATGAAACCATAATTTCGACTAAAAAGAGAAGAAATCAAAGGATTACTTACTTGATTCTTAACGAAAGTAGAAGGGGAGTGACTACAACGAGATGTCAAACCACGTGTTTTGTGAGACGGAGTGTGAAGAAGCTTGCAATTCGTTAAGAAAGAGATAGGATTTTAGGGGGTTGAGAGAGTATGAAAAGTAGTTGGATAGGAAAGATGAAGAAAAGTGAAAAATAGGGGTTGGGGTTTTGAATAAATTATTAAAATTAAGTCAACCTGGTCAAACGTCGGCCGCACGGTCAACTACACCGACCGTACCACGTGTCACGGACCGTGTAGTATATTTAGTTGAATTTTACTTTGGCTAACGGCTAGGTGCGCTGACCCCCTATTATGCACTATCTTTTTTAATGGTTGGCCTCACGGTCGGTGTGATGTCACACGGGCCGTTTGGCCGTCCGTTTAAGGAGACTTCGATTTCTGAACAATCCTTCCCATAGATTAAGTCACTGCCCCACTTCACGGTTGGCCTCACGGTCCGTGTGATGTCACACGGGCCGTTTGGCCGTCTGTGTAATATGACTTAGACTTTTCTGGGCCATGTTTCTATGGGATAAGTCACTTTCCCATTTAACGGTTGGCCTCATGGTCCGTGTGATGTCACACGGGTCATTTGGCTGTCCGTGTAATGGGACTTGGCCTCGTGACTCGAAACCGAGACAAACTTACCTGGAAGGCCATGACTGTGACACACTCACGGGTTGTGTGCCGACATACGAGCCGTGGGTAATGTCGTGTCACGGTCCTTCGTGCATATTTCACCAGTTTTTGTTCCAGGCACTCGTCGTATCCGCCATGGCCAGCTGTAGTGCCCGTTTTAACATACCAACCTGCATCTGCAACTACAAAAACAACGACTAATGAAATATGACAAGTAAACAATTCAATTTAAACACACTTTTTTTTTATTTTTTTTAATGATTAAAGCATGGGTTGCCTCTCATGAAGCGCTTGATTTTACGTCGCAGCACGACGGGGCTCCCTGATTACTTAGACTTCATCAAGGTGCAATACCTCTACCACAGAGGCTTCAGAAATAACACCCACATATTGCTTGACTCTTTGGCCATTTACCTTGAACTGGTGCCCATTCTCTGCTTCTAATTCCAATGCCCCATGGGGGGAAAATTTAATAACCTTGTATGGACCTGCCCATCTAGACTTTAACTTACCTGGAAACAGTCGCAATCGAGAGTTGTAAAGCAACACCTTGTCTCCCACATTAAAGCTAAGCAGTGCGATGTGTCTGTCGTGATGTACCTTCATCCTGGCCTTATATAGTGCAGCACTATCGTACGCTTGCAAACGCACCTCATCCAGCTCATTTATTTGGTCCAACCTCAGATATGTGGCTTCATCTAAATTCAAGTTCAACTTCTTTAAGGCTCACAATGCCCTATGCTCAAGCTCCACAGGTAAGTGACACGCCTTACTAAACACTAATTAGTATGGGGAAATATAGGGGTTTTGTAAGTTGTGTGGTAGGCCCACAACGCATCATCAAGTTTTCTTGCCCAATCAGTCCCGGAAGCATTGACAGACTTTGCTAAGATCTCTTTGATTTCCCTGTTGGACACCTCAACTTGGCCACTAGTTTGCGGATAGTAGGGAGTGGCGACCCGATGCTGCTTGACCCCATACTTAGCTAGAGTTGCACGAAAGATCCTATTACAGAAATGGGTTCCCCCATCACTAATGATAGTTTTGGGAGTCCCAAATTTGGAGAAGATATTCCGCCTTAGAAACTGGGTTACGCTCTTACTCTCGTTGTTCGGCAGCGCTACTACTTCCACCCACTTGGAAACATAGTCGACCGCTACCAAGATATACCGCATCCCATAAGAGCTCACAAAGGGGCCCATAAAGTCAATGCCCCAGACATCAAAGATTTTAACCTCCAGAATAGGCTTCAAGGGCATCTCCTGGCGCCTAGAGATATTTCCTTGTCTCTGACATTGGTCACACCCCACCACTAGGTCATGAGTATCCTTGTACAAAGTGGCCCAGTAGTATCCACATTGGAGTATCTTTTTAGCTGTCCTGGCACTACTGTGGTGCCCCCCCACGGGAGAAACGTGACATGCTTCCATTATTCTCAACATCTCTTCTTCAGGAACACATCTTCGAATGATCCCGTCAGCACATGTACGGAACAAGAATGGTTCATCCCAGAAATACCTGCGCACATCATGGAGAAACTTTTTTCTCTGGTGAGAGGTTAAGTCCTCAGGCATGAGGTCACTCACCAGATAGTTAGCATAATCAGCATATCATGAAATTAAATCAACATAAAAAGCTAGTACCTGCTCATCAGGGAATGAATCGTCAATGATTAACTAGTCGTTCCCCTTTGACTCATCCTCCAGGCGAGGGAGGTGATCTGCCACTTGGTTCTCGATCCCTTTTCTGTCTTGAACCTCAAAATCAAACTCTTGTAATAGTAGGACCCACCGGATTAGTCGTGGCTTGGCGTCCTTTTTGGTCATAAGGTATCTCAATGTATTATGGTCAGTGTACACAATTACCTTGGTCCCCAAGAGGTAGGCTCGAAACTTGTCAAAAGCATAAACTACCACCAACAGTTCCTGTTCAGTTACAGTGTAGTTTCTTTGGGCTTCGTTCAGGTTCTTGCTGGAGTAGTAAATAGGGTGAAAGATTTTGTTGTGCTTCTGACCTAGCACAACTCCCACAGCCGTTCCACTCGCGTCACACATGATTTCAAAAGGGCATGACCAATCAGGAGCCACAACCATAGGTGCAGTAATCAACTTCTGTTTCAGAGTCATAAAGGCCTGTTTGCAGCTTTCATCAAACTGGAACTTGGTATCTTTTTCCAATAGCTTGCATAATGGATGTGCAATTTTGGAGAAGTCCTTTATGAACCGGCGGTAGAATCCCGCGTGTCCCAGGAAACTTCTTACACCTTTGACTGGGATAGGCGGTGACAACTTTTCAATCACTTCAATTTTTGTCTTATCTACCTCTATGCCATTTTTGGAGATCTTGTGGCCAAGGACTATCCCCTTCTTGACCATGAAATGGCATTTCTACTAGTTCAAAACCAGGTTTGCCTCTTCGCAACGCTGTAAAGCCTTGCTCAAGTTTAGGAGATAGTCATCAAAGAAATCGTCCATGAAGACCTCCAAGGTATCCTCAACCATATCTGAGAAGATTGACATCATACATCGTTGAAACGTAGATGGGGCATTACACAATCCAAACGGCATCCGTCTGAAGGCGAATGTCCCATAAGGACAGGTGAAGGTAGTCTTCTCTTAGTCTTCGGGTGCTATTGATACCTGATTATACCCCGAATACCCATCCAGAAAATAGTACCATCCTCTGCCTGCTAACCGATCTAATATCTGGTCCATGAAGGGCATGGGAAAGTGGTCCTTCAAAGTCTATTTGTTCAGTTTTTTATAATCCATGCAGACCCGCAGCCAGTTACGGGGCGTGATGGGACCAACTCGTTCTTATCGTTAGCAATGACCGTCATCCCACCTTTCTTGGGTACACACTGGACTGGACTAACCTACGGACTGTCTGAAATCGGGTATATCACCCCAACATCCAACCACTTAATAATTTCCTTCTTGACAACCTCTTGCATGAGCGGGTTGAGCCTGCACTGATGTTCGATGTTGGGTACACAGTTGTCTTCAAACTTAATCTTATGAGTGCATATGTCTGGCGGGATTACCACAATGTCAGCTATAGACCAACCAATCGCCTTCTTGAATTGTTGCAATACCTTCAACAATGCTACCATCTGCATTTCCTGCAAATCTTCAGCCACAATCACGGGTAAAGTATTATTAGTACCAAGGAAAGAATACCTTAAATGTTGTGGCAGTTCTTTGAGCTCCACTGTTAGAGGCTCTTCAATCAAAGGCTTGGCGGGTGGCGGTGGTCTATTTTGCAAGTCTAGGTCCAACCTTCTCGGTACGTAGGGTCTGGTTCCCCTACCTTGCAATGCTTGCACTATACCCTTATAGTCGGTCACACTGTCATCGAGAAAATTCATGATCACCGCAGCCAACTCATCTATACTCAGTTCCTCCTCAACTGGAACCTCAGAAAAGTATGTCTCTTCTACATCTATGACAGACATTACCGACATCTCCCTGGGCCGCTTCACAGATGCACAAGCATTGAATTTGACCTCTTCGAAGTTCAATCTGAAGGTCAACTCTCCACGTTTCACATCCACCAATGCTCTACCGGTAGCTAAGAATGGTCTCCCAAGGATGATGGGGACCTCAAAGTCGACCTGAAAATCAAGAATAACAAAATCTGCAGGGAAAATGAACCTGCCTATCTTTACCAGCAGATCATATAGGATTCCCATGGGCCTCTTAACTGACATGTCCGCCATAAGCAACCGCATCGTCTTGGGTGTGGGGGCTCCCAAGCCCAACTGCTTGTATACTACTAGTGGCATCAGGTTTATACTAGCCCCCAAATCGCAGAGAGCCCGTGCAAAATCAAATGCTCCTATTGTTCATGGAATGGTAAAAGCCCCAGGATCCTTCTTTTTCTCAACCAACGATCTTGTAGCAATGACACTACAGTGGTGGAGGGTCCCTGCTGACTCAGATGTGATAGTCCCCTTCTTGGTTACTAGGTCCTTCATGAACTTAGCATAGCCCGACATCTGTTCTAGTGCTTCCACTAAGGGTATATTGATAGATAACTCTTTTAACATTTCTAAAAACTTCTGAAACTTGCCGTTGTCTTCCTTTTTCTTCAACCTTTGTGGAAACGGTGGCGGCGGCTTAGAGATAGCTGACAAAGGTGTTGGCTCTGGTTTGTCTAAACCACTTGATTCTTGAACATACTTAGTATCATTGGGGGTCACCGCTGCTTCTTCCACTATCTCATCAGACTGGTGCACTTTGTTGCATTATTACTCTCTTGAGCTACCCTATCTCTGACTAGCACTGGTTTAGGAAGTACCTTTCCGCTTCTAGTTGTTACAGTTATACAATGACCATCATTTTTGGGGTTCTGGATGATATCACTAGGAAGGGCCCCAACCTTTCTCTGATTCAATGAAACAGATAACTGACCCATTTGCTGCTCCAGTTGCTTAATTGAAGTAGAGTGAGAGTCCACAAACTGATGAATACTTGACATTTCCCCACGCATGTCTCTCACCCCACACTCAGTCGCTTCCACCTTGTCTAACACTTTAGCCATCATCTCTTCCAACTTCTAGGGACCACTACCATTATTTGGCGCTCTCTATTCATGGGAGGTACGCATGGTGCTGGCCGATCATTTCTGTAGTTGTCTTTGTTCTGCCAGTTGTCATTATCTCTAGCCACGGGTCGATCATAATAATTTTCTCATCCATAGTTCCTACCTTGATTTTCGGAGTTAAATGTCCGGAAACCCCCTTGACTATTCAGCAACTTAGACTCTTCATCATACTCGTACCCTACATCATCATACCTGGGCGCCAAGTCTACTGCTTTGACTTTCTCCAAACCTCCACCCAATAACTTCTTTGTCAGCAAATCCATTTGAGTTCGCATGTGAGCCATGTATTGGTCTCGTTCCTCTTCTTTCTTGCGTTGTTCAACGCTCATCCCAACAAGGAACCCTGAGAAATCACCATCTTTCGTATACCAGGCTCTACTATTTTTGGCCACTTGATCTAAGATGCCAATAATATCAAGAAATGTTCTGGCCATATACGAACCCCCACAAGCTGCATCAACAATTGGCTTAGTCACAAAGTTGCACGATCGGTAGAAAACTTCCTTTAGATGCTCATCTGTGAGGTTGTGGTTCGGGCATTGCTTAATCTTTTACCTGAACTGCTCCTAAGTCTCATATAACGCCTCTGTTGGTAACTGTATGTGCGCCCCAATCTTATCCTTCAGCTTTAACTTTGCACACGCGGGGAAGAATCTCTCTACAAATGCCTCCTTCAGTTCACCCCATGTGTGGATAGAATCGTAAGGGAGCTCATCCAGCCAATTGGTTGCCTCCCCAGAAAGAGACAACGGAAATAACCTTAATCTAATAGCCTGCTGATAAACTCCCGGGATTTCGGAGGACTGGCAGGTGGAGACAAAATTCATGAGATGTTGGTTGGCATCTTTATGTGGTTGTCCCGTAAACAGAACCTTCAATGATAGCATCTGCAACATTGTGCTGGTGATCGTAAACTTTACCCCAGCGGGCAGTGGCAGCAAGACGATTGCTCCTATATCCCCAACATCATCTTCCTCATCATATCTTGCTCGTGGCTGCTGGGGAATAGGTGACTGCAGAGGGGGAGGTGGTCTAACTCCTGTCGCGCCACATTTTTTCCTCGCGAAAAAAGGGATCCTGGACGACGTCGTAGCGAATGACTCTTTTGAAATTTTTGAAAGATATTAAAGAGTCGTCACCTAATGAGTTAAAGGTGCATTAGGACACCATTCTAGGCCAAGTTCTAAGGCTAAGGTCGAACTACCAGAGTCTAGGTAAGGGTTCAGGTTACCTCAAGGGGAAGGTGTTAGGCACCCCTCGAGGTTCGCAAATGCGGGTCCCGATCGTGTCTATCCTATGTGGGGGGGGGGGGTCTCAAATAGAGGTCTCATTTAAAATTATCCTAAAAGTATTCTAAGTGAAGAGTAAATTATATTTAAGAAAAATGAATTATTTAAAGATTATTTTTCCTAAAACAGATTTGCCTAAGTGAAAAAGAAATTTAAAGAAATAAAAAAAATAATTAACAAATATATCTAACTACCCCAAGTAATTAAAAGAGAGAGAGAAAAAAAAGATAAACTAAACAATTAATTCCACTCGGATCAGTTTACTCGACTTTTCATTTCGGAAGACAAAAATTAAATCTTTGTCATATTTAGCTCACGTGGCTTATTTAAGCCAAGGGACGAAAATCAAAGTTTCGTTCCCATTTAAAGCTCGACTGTAGTTCATCCTTTCCGAGGGTCCTATCTACCCCTACCCCTCCTAAGTTAGATTATTTTATTTAACTTAAAAGCGTACTCAGAAATGAAAAAATACTAATCGTTCCCTAAAGTGTCTAACGTCCCTCCTAAGGTCCAGGAGGCATTGGACTTCTAGTTTGGTGGTTCTAGACTAAATAGGAATCTAGGGCTT
>JBCEWC010012950.1:0-15462 GCA_038996855.1 Solanum aculeatissimum | reverse complement strand
TGTTATGATGAAACTCTTGTTTTGAAATGATATGTTAAGGCTTGTGATCACATAGTCTCTTGTTATGGCTCTTTGAGTACTACTTGGCAAGTAGTCCGGATCCGGGTAGTGGCTCGTTCGGGTCTTCCATATTGTCGGTTGAGGTTACATCCCTGCTATATATGATCATAGGCTTGCATCTCATGCATCATGGCATAGCATATTGTTGTATTACTCTTTGGCTACATGCACTCTTTCATATCACTTGTCCCCTTGACATGTTTCTTGGTCATACTATACTTGTCATATACATTGCATGCCCGCATACTTAGTGCTTAATTTTCCTAACCCATATTCTTGTCTACATGTTCTAACCATGTAGGGATCGGAGATGATCTTTACATTCTACCAGACGACGCTTGATCACTTTTTGAAGACTTGCTAGTGGTGAGCCCTTTTGTTCAAGGGCAATAGCCACCGTCTATTCTAGATTTTATGTTATATTATTTACTTTCTCATGTCTTGAGGGTGAGCCTCAAACTTGTAGAGGCCCCACTCATCTATTTAGAGGCATTGTTGGGCCATTCTAGACTCTTGCACGATTGACTTATATGTTGAACATTTGGTTATGTAAAACTATGCTTATTTAGCCTTGGATTATGATAGTGGTCTCTTATTATGCTCATGATATGGATGTTGGGATTCTTGATTGACTATGTGCTTATATGGAACGTTCCATAATCCCGGTGTGCCCCCATAGTGGAATCCTACTTCCCCTTACCCTTAGAGATTATTATGTGCTATGTATATGCATACTTGTCCCATTATCGATATTGTCCCCATAGATTGAGTCCCAAGTCCCGAATCCCTTAGAGCTTATGTGATATGTGTTTAGCTTCCGCATATCCAAATCAATGATGTGTGTAATTATGCTATGATGGCTTGATCGAGGGCCTTCGGGTTCTCCTTCGCCATGTCACATCTAGGCCCCCTATCCGGGTCGTGACATTTAGTTGATTGGGATTATGTGCTGTAGAAATTAGGTGTTTTAATGTTGATTTAAACTTGAATTTCATGAAGGTTTAATGGTGTTGATGATGATCATCAATAAATACCACGACGAACATATAAAGATAGGGCTTGAACATCCTATTCATAAGATCCATAAATATCGTCGGAGCATTAGTGAGGTCAAATGACATTACCACAAACTCAAAATGACCAAACCTAGTCCAAAATGCCCTTTTACGAATGTCACTTTCACTCACCCTCAATTGATGATAACCGGACCTTAAGTAAATTTTTAAGTAGTGAGTATCCCCTTGCAATTTATCAAACAAGCCATTTATCCTCAGAGGGGATACTTATTATTGATGGTGACCTTATTTAGTAGTCGATAGTCAATGCACATACAAGGCGATATATCCTTCTTCCTCATAAATAATATCGGAGCACCCCATAGAGATTGGTTAGGCCTGATGAAACCCTTCTCCAAGAAATCCTTCAACTGGTCCTTTAGCTCTTGCAATTCCACTAGGGCCATCCTACACAGAGAGATTGAGATAGGCTAAGTATCAGGTAGGAGCTTTATGCCAAACTTGATTTCTCTTTTGGGAGGAACACTCGATAACTCATCCGAAAAGACATCAGGGAATTCATTTACAATGGGGACAGACTCAAGAGAGGAAATTTTGGAAGAGACATCTTTGACCCTTACCAAGTGGAAAATGCACCTCTTGGAAATCATCTTATGGGCCTTTAAGAAGGAAATGAATCGACCCCTACATGAAGAGTTACTACCCTTCCATTCAAGAATTGGCTCATTAGGGAATTAAAATTTGAATCGACGGGTTCTACAATCAAAAGAAGCATACAACCAATCCATCCCCAATATGACATCAAAGTATACCATAGAATGTCAAGTAGATCACCGAGGACCATTGTATGCAAGACTGAGACTGGATAATTTCTATAGACCCTTCGGGTAATAATAAACTCTCCTATGGGATTAGTAACCTCATAGGGTTCATGAAGGATTTTGGGATACATAAGGAACTTATTATCATGGAACGGAATTAAAAAGGATAAATTTGCCTCCGAATCCAAAAGTGTATATGCATTATAATCATAAACTCGTAACATTCCAGTAACCACGTCTGGAGCCTCTTCGACCTCTTAGCAACCGCGAAGGGCATAGAAGTGGTTGGTCCTTTGGGTGTCTTGATCTTGATCCCTTTGGCCTTGAGGCCTTATGCCACCACTCTAATGATCCTTGGCATGATGGTCGGGATTCCCATAAATAAAGCAAGCATTGGTCCCGCCTAGAAACTCCCCTTTGTGGGGTCTTCTGCATTTAGGGAAAGTTGGGCTTTAGGGCGTTAGAGCAACCCCTTTGTTTTTCATAGCCCAAGAAAGAGTATTAGTGTAATCTTTCCCACCACGTCTTTGGCCGTATTGGAATTTGTGGCAACCACTCCTTTGGTGAGATTAGTTCCCACCATCCACACGGGCCTTCTTGGACTCCCTCGCCTTCTCCAAAGCTTTTCTTTCTTCAATTTATATGGCATAAGTCATTAGGTGGGAGATGTCCATCTTCTTAAACAACATCACCATTTTTCATTTCTTGGAGACCAACTCCAAGACTCCAGAAATAAATTTGCTCATACGAGCCCCCAGATCAGTGACCATAAAGGAGCATACTTTGATAAATTTGTAAACTTGAGGACATACTCCCTTACACTCATCATCCTCTGCTTCAAATTGATGAATTCTTGTACCTTTGACTCTCTTAGCTCCATCGGGAAGAACCGGTCTAGGAAGGCATACTTGAATTCCTCCCAACCAATAGGACCTGCATCTTGGCCACTCTTATCAGCCCATTACTTATACCAAATCTTAGACATTCCTTTGTTTTAGTAGGCTACCAAATTGACTTTTTCTTCTGACAGAATATCCATCCCTGCCACCGCCTGATAGGCATCATCAATAAACTCAATAGGGTCCTTATTTGTCTTGGATCCACGGAACTCGAGCGAGTTCATCCACATGAAATCATGAACACTAGAGGCTAGGGTAGACACTTGAGGAGGAACAATTATTTCTCTATTGGCTTGATTGTCCAAAGCTTAAGCCAAGACCATGAATGTGGCTCAAAACCCCGCATGAGACACCCCTTCATCCTCTTGGAGTGGAGGGACCTATCCCTCAGGAGTGCCTCATTGGTGGGGAGCTATTCTAGGTGGCATGATCTAGAAATAAGCAAAAGCTCATCATTAGTTAGCAGAAAACCTCATTCAACTCTAAGGAACGACATGAATAAAAAATAAGGGAAGACTTTCCTAAACGGTCTCATATCCTCTCACTCAAGATAGTGGCACGCTTCACAACCTTGAATAAGACTCTATGCTATAGGGTATGCATAAAAATATGAGGAAAATTTTAAAACCTCGTGCTCTGATACCAAGTTTGTAATGACTTGACCTAGCGACCTAGTCGCCACATGATAAATGAGATACCCGTAGGCACCTCATCTAAGCCATCTTAAGCATTCATAAGCATTAAGTAAACACATTTGCAGAAATCATGGGGGAATGAAGAACTAGAGGTCATTTGAACAATAAAGCAACATTAAAAAATATAGTGGAAATAACTAACATATGTTGTCTATAAGCATACCACTAATACATAAAGGTGGAACCGATAATAGTCAGTTTCCCACAAATAGAAAAGATGTCCAAAAATAACAACATAAAAAGTAAAAGCCTCATAATGGCTATAAGTACATTGTCTAAAAATAATGAAAATACAGGATGGAATAAAGAGTGGAAGATTCCCAAACTAAAGGCTCACCACAAGCAAAAGTACTAGTCTGGAGCATCAATAACTAGCTATGAGCCCGTGGAGGAGTGTCTGTCCCTACATGGTTAAATCAGGCATGCAAAATATATATTAGTACGTTTGAATGTACTATGTATGTGAGATGTAATGCACTGACATCATTTGAGAGTGTAACATAAGAGTACATATAAAATGAAAGATACATAGTGTAAACTTAAGCATGCATACGGGATATGGCTCGACATGAAGAGAGTAAATACATAAGAACTTATAAGTATAGCTATCAGCATAGGAATCATAATTTGTGGGAGAAAGACCTTAACCATTATTTAAGATCATGTGAGCTATTACATGGAGTTCAACTTAACCCCCTACGTTGGCACGGGGAGACCACTTGCCGAGTGGAACTCTATTAACTTTGCATGGATCTTAATAATATAAATGGCCTACGTGGATCCACTAGCCTAGCCTACTAGGGATCCTATGGTGGCACATAGTTAATATGACAAAGAGTTGCTTCTAAGGTTCCCTTACCGAACCCTACTATGATATCACATTCGGGGCTAAGTCATCCCACGGAATCTTTAAAACATAGCTTAGAATTATTACTACTAATCATAAGAGTAGCTCAAATTTTAGTAACAATAAAGCGAGTATTGTCCTTTCATCTTAGGGACCTATCTTAAATATCTTTTATGGCAATTATCAAAATGCTTTATATATATTTGACAACTTAACTTTAAACCTCATTTTAATACCCCTTCATCATCTTAAAAGATTCATAACTTTATTGAAAACTAGTTGGACTTTACTTTTAAAATGAAACAATCATAAATCAAGGAAATTTGTATTTTAAAGGACCATCTGGAATTCCCTACCTTTACCATCATCAACACCCATCATGGGCTCATCATCAACAGTTAAGACATCTATATATATATATGCACTTAGTAAAATGACCATAAGACATCATGAATATCATTTTCTAACTTAAAACATCATAAAATCTTGAAAACATGTGTAATGCTTCAATGGAATTTAAAGGAAATAATAATACTTAAAATGGGGAACTTCATGGGTGGAAGGATACCCACAAATGAATTCACATACCTTGAGAAAATTGGAGAGAAATAAACTTGTCTGATTGGGAAATAATATGGAAGCCTAGCCTTGCCTTGAGAGTCTTTCCTTTCCTTAGAAATTTTGAGAGTGAAGAAGTGAGAAATGAATGAGGGAAACTAGGGATTAAGGCTTAAATAGGTCCCTTTTTCCGTCCTCTAAATGACATAGCTTTATAATAAAGCTGATGGGTTATCTGATATGAGAGCAATGCCTAGTTGAGTCCCAAAGATCTGTAGAGATGTATATATCCTATATTCTGGAGGATCTGGGGCATTCTTAGAAAATTCTGATTCTTTACTCCTTGTCGTGTAATGTGACTTTGAATAATATCTAAAACTTCTTTCTTAGAATTCACTGTTTTTAGATGGATAGCACGAGGTTGTCAACGGTCAAGTTTGAGACATCGACATATCTGACTAAAACTATGGTAGGTGGTTCTTAGGCTGAAGATAGATCAACAATTCCTCAGTGAGGTTCATCTTCTATTTCAGACTACTTTGTTAGATTTCTTGAATGGTCTTGACATTCCCCCACCTTCATTCCTGTAGAGCAAGATTCGAGTTAAGGTTCTGTCGAAGGATTTACTTTAGTGCTCCATTTGGCATCGGAGCACTTGGTAGCAATAGGTCCTACCTTTCCTAAGGTTGTGAGTCATATGAGGGTCAAAGTGTAGGATCTTTTTATTTGTAGTATATGATTATTAGGGTTTTGTTCCCATTGGTGCTTACTTGATTGTAACATATATATCTTGTGATTTTGGTGATTTTCTTACTTGGATTTGTGTATATGTGCCCAAGTTTAGTAGTAGATTTTCTTAGTACTGGATGATTTTCTATTTGGATTGATGTTTGCTATACTGGTATAGTAGTACCTTGTAATTTTGAGTATAGCTTGCCTTGCCATGAAGGGGTATTATTTTTTCCTTCCCTGATTAATTTATTATAGAAGATTGCTATTGTAATCGTTGTTATCTGGTGTGAGGCTACTGCCAAGAGAAGGGGGTATATTGGTAGGTGTGACCTTTTAGTTGGGTAGTTTGTCTCAATAGACTTATAAGTTGCCCTAGTTTCAGGTTGTTCCCTTAATTTTGAGGTTTAGAACTAGTAGCTTTTAAGGTCATAGGTAGTGAATTAGGGTTAGAATGGTAGTGTCGCATGGTTGTTTCAGGCTTTATGGTAGTGGATTAGTTGAAGGATTGAGTTTGTTGAGAAGATTCATCTTCAGAATGGGGGTTTGCTTGGGTTTTACTTTAGATTTTGTGCGAGGGTATACCTTCTAGGTTTATGGGGGCTTAGTTTTTATGGGGGCTTGGTTGGGGTTTAGTTCTTAGGTCTTGCTTTCCTTACACCCCCGTACATACCTGTACTATTCCTATATTTGACTTCTGTCAGTGGTTTGTTCTAGTATTTACTACTGTATTTATTATTCTTATTTATTTGGCCTATGATGTCTCTTGGGTACCTTTTTTTTATCTCATACTATACTCTAACTTTGCTTCATGATGCAGGTTCGAGCACTAGCTATCGGCGGTGATTCTAGTCCAGTTTCAGCAACCATCTTCAGAGACTAGGGTGAGCACTAGGCATTTTAGATCATAACGAACTCCTTTTTTATTTGTGGCTCGTCTTTTGTATTTTTGAGATAGTCTTATGTATATAGGTAGTTTTGGCCCATTTTTGGATTTTGTATTTATTGTCCTAGCAGCTTTGTACTTGTGACTTTCAGGTTCTGGGAGGGGTCCTTTTTGGTTGTATATATTCTTATTTTGTTGTTAACTATTTCTTTACCTTTTAATCTTGTTATTTGTGAACTCTTGGTTAGATTCCGTCCTCATACCCATTACTAGTAGTTTTGGATTACGGACAGACTTACCTGTCGGTGGATTATGGTATGTACCATCATGACTCGAGAAATCGGATCGTGACATCTTAGTTGATATTAATGAGGAAATTTGATATATTCAGACTAAAAGTAATGAGTTAGTCGACATGAAACTCAAGGATACAAAAAAGAAATGACATGCCCAATATCGAAGAAAATTAATTTAATTATGATTGTAGTAGCAACAAGCAAGTATTGTTGACTCTCAAAATTTTGACCCAATGCTTCTAAAAATTCATACTTTTTATGTCATTTTTATGTTGTTATTTTTCAATAGTTTAAAATACCTTTTCTGCAATTTTATAATAATGTATTGATAATTTTCCTTATTTTTTAAAATATTAGAATTTTAACTAGTTTATTTTGAATTTTAATTAATTTTAATTTTTAAATTTTTATTATAGTCTAAAATATTAATTTAATTTTATAAAATCATTATTTTGTATTTAAATTATATTTTTTTTATATATAATTGGTTATATTAAATCATATTCATTTTAGTATTTTTTTAACACAAATAAAAATTGTACAAATGTATTTAATTGGTTCACAATTTAGGCCCTTATTTTTTGCCTATTTGGTTTTGAAGTGTCTATATAACTTTCTATATTATTACAATAATTGGTGGTGGTGGATAATATTATGAACAATAACTTCTAAATTAAATAAATTCATCTTCTTCCATTTTTCTTGAGCGGTTGTCGCCACCACCCACCTTTAGCCACTAGCGAGGTCACCATCCAGAAAGAAACTAAAATGACCAATAAAAATCACAGCCTCAAGACGGAGCAACCCCAAATCAACAACTCTCCTCCTTTCCTCTTTTTCTGATATAAAAAACAACTTCACTGTATCATCTCCCATTTGCCATCTCCGACCCACCAAAATACTCGTGAAAGCAGCAGCAAAACATCCAGTCCATTTTCCTCTTTGTCCCTCGCTGCTCCATCACCATGAGCCGCGAACTGTAAAACAAAACCCCACCAATCACTACTAAAGCAGCAAACGAAACAACCCACCACTGAAACCAAATGAAACAGCTCCAAAACCCCCCCAAATCGCTGCCAGAGAACAGCAACCAAACAACCCCAAAACGTCAAAAAACAACAACCAAAAACCCCTTTCTTCAACGCCTTAACAACTCCACCAAAACCCCTACCATTTTTCCTCACAAGATTCACCTGAAAAATACCAGAAACCAATGGAAAAACCACCAAGACCCACCACCATGGAAGCTCAAATAGTCACTAAATGATCTCTGAATCAATGAGGTACGGTTTGAAATCAAATTGTTAGTTTTTACCATAGTTAAATCTATACTTTCCAATGAAGGTTTTCTCTTTCTCCGTTCCTTCCTGTTCTTTCGTTAACCAAATCTATGTCTCAAAGCTCAACAACAACCTCACCATTGTAATGCCATTTCTGGTAAAGAAAACTCTACTCTCTTGTCTATCAGAACAATCGAACATTAGTTGGACAAGTTCCATCGAAAGATGTTCTCCGCTGATGAATTTCTTTCTCCTCATATATATATCTTTGTCTATATGTGCTCATTATCATAGTGTTTGTACATTTTAACATATTTTCTTTTTCTCTCTTTCTTTGGCTTGTGTCCTGTTAATTTTACTTATTTATTTTTATAAATCTGCTTCATATTTTTATGGTTATAGTTACTGTGAGTTGTATCAATTCCTTTTTAGTTTTGTGTTGCTATTTTTGACTAATTTTGTGTTATATCAGTTGGTTGTTACTATGTCTTTCTTTTACTTATATTTGATTTCTCGTCCATTTTGTTAATTTTTTAATTATATTAAATATTATAATTTTTTTTTAAAACTTTAAAATGATTCAGTTGTGTTTTAATTTTTTAAGTAGTATAGTTGACTGCCATGAAAGTTACCACTGGAGTATATTATTTGAACAACCCAAATTCTTTTCTATCTAGATCCTAATTTGACTATATTTGACTACAATTATTCCCAAAGTTGTGATTTTAGTTGTTTTTGGGACCAAAGTCAAATTTGGTCAACATTCGGACTTCGGAAGCTTGGATCTGAATTCCAACAGTTTCGATAGTTTTGGATAGTGAAACTAATGCTAGAAAAGGTCTCAGAATAATTTTTGGAGTTGTTGAGGGCAGTTTTGATATTTTGAGTTTTAAACTAGTTTTATCGGGTCGGATTGGTAAATGTGATGAGGAGGCCTTGAAATCAATTTCTGATGATTTTGTTGAGTCTAGATTGTTGTTTTTGGTATGGATATATATAGAGCGTGTAATTCTGAGTTCAGATAAGTTTCGAGGGTCTATTTTGAGTAGAAAATTTGGACTTGGTAGCTAATTTTTGTTATTTATTGGTGCAGGCACATCTCTTCTTCGCGTTCGTGGAGAAGCCTCCGTGTTCACGAAGGTGTGGATGTTTCTGAGCTCCGCATTCGCAGAGTATTACAGTGTGTGAGTGACCCCCTCCCTTTTGTTCTCCGCATTCACGGGACCCCACCTGCTATCGCGGAGAGCTTTTTACACCTGGATAGTGTTAAACCTATGAAACACCATTTTTAATCATTTTACATGAACTCCAAGATTTTTGGGTGATTCTGAGAAGAGGTTTTCAAATATGTAATTTGGGTAAATGTTCCCAACACTATTTTGATCATTTTGCATTAGTTTTATCTTGAATTTCATGATTTTGAATGTCCAAAATTGAGGATTTTTAGACCATGATTTCTTAACCTGAAAGATTGATTTCTTACTCGATTGGAACTTGGTTTTGGTGAAATTTTCACCCATGAATTCCATTTTCATGTAGATCTCAATTTTATAATAAATTTCCAGATTTGGGAACCTCAAATTTTACCCCTAAAATTGATCATTTTCCCCCTAACTCTAAACCATGTCAATATGGGTATCAAAATGCTCCTTTTGATGCTTAATATTTGAGTTTGATAGTAATTGGTCGATTTGAGGATCGTTTGGTGGCTTGAGTTGATTGAAGACTTGTTCGAGTATAGTTTCAGCATTGAGGTAGGTTCGTCTAACCTTTTTGGGACTAGATTTGAGTCATTGAGTATGTAATGTGGTAATTGAAGATGTAGATTGATTCACGAGTAAATAGTTTGTTATGTTAGTATGGATATGTGGTAGATTGTGAGCTTATCGATAAATTGAGTTAATACTTAAGATATGAGGCACTTAGAACATTACTATGATATTGTGAGACTCGTTATACCCTAAAAGGGATTTGTGGAAACATGGTGTTATTCATGACCTATTATGGGATTTAAAAGCATATTTTGTGACTTGCGGAGTCTAGATTTATTGGAAATTGATCGTTGATGAAAAAGGGATGTTAATATAGCTTATTGATGGACTTGTGGTATTAGTTCATGGTCTTGATATAGCCTTTGTGATGCTATGACCATTGTTAATGTTTAGCATTATATGTGAGTCATCTCCGATCTTACTCTATTGTTGCATTGGTATGCACATATCTTACTCTATTGTTGTATTTCTATGCACATATCTTACTTCATTGTTGCATTGGTATGCACATATCTTACCCTATTGTTGCATTGGTATGCACATATGTTACCCTATTGTTACATTGGTATGCACATATCTTACTCTATTATTGCATTGGTATGCACATATCTTACTCTATTGTTGCATTGGTATGCATATATCTTACTCTATTGTCGCATTGATATGCATACACCATAGTTATATATGTTGGCATTGGCATACACACATCATATATTGTACCTGTACTATCCAAGGCCTGCAATGCCCTAACTTATTTGAGTATATGGCCTACGATACCCTCGGGTTCTATCTGGTAGCTTCGGCTCGATGAATATGTACATTGGCCCTGCGACGGTCCTGATTCCACCTTATCCATGCCCTACGATGCCATTGCATCCATACACTTCATATGTATTTCATCATTGTCTATTATTATATGTATCATTATCTTCGATTATATTATTATGTACTAACCTTGTGATGTAGGTGTTAGGATTCTTCATTTTTACATACTTGTTCGATTTTTCTTACCTAGTCGATTGAACCTACTGGGTACATTTCGGTGTACTCATCCCTACTTTGTTTCCTCCCTGTAGATCGTACACAGGGTTCAGGATAGGGTAGTTGATCACTCCACCTAAGTATTTTAATATCATTCGGATCCCTACGGTGAGGCTCAAACTTTGAGTCATCGTAGATTTTTGGGATTCCCTTTTACTTCTATCTTTCAGACTATGTATCAAATATTATGAGATAGACTTGTATTTTCCTTGAGACAATTGTATTTTACTCTCCAGTATTATATTTAGATGCTCTTGTACTCATGACTCTAGGTTTTGGGAGGTTTCTTATGCTATATGAATATATATCCGCTTTATTTCATTTTTCTTTAGTTGCAATTAATTTTGGGTCATGACAAGTTTGGTATCAAAGTTCTATGTTCATTGGGCTTATGAGTCAAGAGCAGGGTGTCTAGTAGAGTTGTGTGGATCGGTGTGTAGATGTCTACATCCATCTTACTAAGGCTACAGGATACACTTTAGGAAAACTTTCATGTCTTGCTTCTAATTTGTGCATTTCTTTGTATTGCCCACTTTGAAAGTGCCTAATCTACTCCTTTTGTGCAGATGTTGATTACGAGGTCCCAATGATTTGTGGGAGAGCCCAAGTACGTTGATATGGCTCTCGCTCGTGGTTGCGATAGAGTTTGGGATAGTCCTAGAAGTTGAGGATTTGCTAGAGGGGCAACTTCACATAGAGGGCAGCCGAGGTCAACTTCTCTGGGGAGTGCATGTGAGCCAGAGAGGCCTACAGATCCTATTCCTCCACCCTCAGCTCCAGTCTCTACATTTTCAGTGCAGGAGTTGCTATTGAGGTTATTGGCTAGATTGGATGGAGCTCCTCCAGCTCCATCTACAGTTGAGATACTGATTTTTGTAGCACCAATTGATCTTACTATAGCCCCAGCAGAGCCAGCTATGGTTCATGTTAGTCCTTCTCCAGCCCCAGCAGATCCTCTTGTGGTAGTTGTGACTCCACTTCAGATACCTTAGCTGGGTGTAGATGCACAGTTTCAAAGTTTAGCAATTTCTTTATCCATTGCACCACCCTTGTTTATTGTGACACTATCTTTTTCTAGCCTAGTTATGTCCTCAATAGAGCAGAAGAGCTTTGAGAAGTTTGTTCTACTAGCTCCTCCGAGATTTAATGGTCGCCCAAGTGACAGAGCTTATGATTTTTTTTCAAAGTGTCAGGACTTCTGTGTAATTCGGCCATCTTGGAGTTACTTATACTACTTACCAACTCATCGGCCTCGCCAAGGAGTGGTGGAGGTTAGTTGTGGCTCGCCGACCTATTGGATCTCCAATTATGACTTGGGAGTAGTTTACAGTGATATTTTTAGAGAGGTTCGTGCCATTCAGTCTTGGGGACAGTCATCATGATGAGTTTGATAGGCTTTACCAGGGCTCTATGTCAGTTTTAGACTATGAGGCCAAATTTCATACTCTATTTAGATATGCTCTATGCAACATTCCTACTGAGTTTGAGCTAAATTGAAGGTTTGCAAACGGATTGGCAGGTTACCTTAAAAAGGCTACAACTTCTTTAGTTTTGGCTGGAGGCACTTTTCATAGTGTTGTGGATCACGCTCGTATGATAGAGCGTATCCAACAGAGAAAATAAGGTAGCGGGAAGAGGACCCTTCAACATGGACAGTTTAGTGGACATCTGTCACAGGATCAGGAGTTTCAAAGGCAAGGCCCTCAAGTTCAGGCAGATCTTCTAGCATCTGATAGTGTTGACAGATCCAGACTTGCACAGGTGGTTAGCACACCTAAGAGTGGTGGTTTTTCAGGGCAGCGATCTCAAACGTAGGAGACTAGAGCTTGTTACCATTGTGAGGAGATTAGACATTTGGTTCATCGATGTCCTCATCGTATACCTTATACCCAGGCTTCAAGATTTCAACCAACTCATCCAGCCCCAACAGCACCAACAGCTAGAGACACCTCTTAGGGCATGAGAGGAGGTACCAAAGAAGGACGTGGCATATTGAGAGGTAGAGCTTGTGGAGGCCCATAGGCTAGTAGTGGTCATGGAGTTTGTTATGTTGTTTCGGATAGAGTCGAGGCAGAGGCTTCTGATGTAGTTATCACAGATATGGTTCTGGTGTGCCATCGTTCAGCTTTAGTTTTATTTGATCAAGGCTCTACTTATTCTTATGTGTCAACTTATTTTGCTTCAGATATTGATATTTTTTGTGAGCCACTCGCCAAGCCTATATGTGTTTCCACCCAGTAGGTGAATGTTTAGTGGTGAATCAGGTGTATCGGGGGTGTATTGTGACCTTTATGGTGAGAGATACTATTGTTGACATGATATTGTTAGATGTGGTGGACTTTGATGTGATATTGGGTATGGATTGGTTATCGCCTTATTATGTCGTTCTTGATTGCCATGTGAAGATAGTGACTTTATTTTGTCCAGAGTTACCTCAGTTGGTATGGGACGGAGCACCTTGCTCCTATCCTAAGGGAGTTATTACTTATATGTGTGCTTGTCGGATGATGGAGAAGGGATGCTTAGCTTATTTGGCTCATGTTTGGGCTTTTGCTCAGGAGTTTCCATCTTTGAAGGACACTAAGGTTGCTAGAGAGTATATGGATGTCTTCCCTACTAATTTTCCAAGTGTTCCTCATGATCATGTTATGGATTTTTTTATTGATGTGGATGCGGGCACCAAACCCATATCTATTCCTCTTTATTGGATGGCTCCAGCTGAATTAAAGGAGTTAAAGGAGAAATTGGAAGATTTGCTAAAAAAGGGATTTATTCATCTGAGTGTGTTGTCTCTCAAGTCACACCTCTTTTTTAAGGCAAAGCGGTCGTCAAGTATAAGACCTAACCGAGGTTAGGATCATTCCCACGAGGAATATGGTAGACTCTACAATTAATTCAATGCAATTTGAGATTGATTAACCTACTTATCTCCCAAGAAAAAAGGGGATTTTGTAAAAGAAAATGTATTAATCCTTAACTAATGCAAGAGATGAACAATCAATAGAAGAGCTAACTAGGGTGATGTGATCCCCATGAATCCCTAACTCAGTGTTATTAGATACATGCAATCCTTTTTCGGTGTATAGGTGTAGGACAGTAAGTTAGGTTTACCTAAGTCTTTGATCCAAAAAATATGTAACTTTCACCCCAGAACTTCATCCGTCTCCGTGGTGTGTCTATACTAACCCTTACTTTTAGTCCTAGTACAATCTCCCCTTGATCCAATTTGGTTGATTAGACGAGAACATCTCAATCGATCCTGTTAATTGCCTCTTTTCCTAATCGTTACTTTCTTGATCCACCAAGTAATACTAGGCGAGTTCTAACGTTGGCCACCCATCAAAAAGCAATTAAAGGTGAGGAGAATAATTAATACGCTCTAACATACCTTCCAAGAATTACACGTTATCCGATTTTACCTTGCTAGTTCATCATGGTTTCCACAACCCTAGTTGTAGATTTAGCTATACATGATCAGTATAAATGCAAAAATTATGATATGGAGAAGCATAATTAAGCACTTACACATATGAAATTGAGAACACAAAATCCAACTCTTCAATTAGAATCACAAGTATTAGTAAAGAACACACGATAATGTTCTTCCTCTCAAAATATACTAAATCCTAAGTGTTTTCTCTAAGAACTCATTCAAACTTCATAACTGTTGGTAAACTCTATGAAAAATAACCTAAACCTATTTATAGTAAGTAAAATACAAAACCAAAATGACTTAGGAAAATTATGTCGGCAAGCTTCACGAGGCCTTTCATGACTCGTATCCCTCTTCATGGCTCATAGATCGAGGTTTCATGAACTCTGACAGTGTTTTGGAGTTAGCTTTTACGAAACCATTTTACGGTCTGTGTAAGATTCTATGACCCATAGACGGTTTCATCTCATGACTTTTCTGCACCTCTCCACTTTTTGATCCTCAGGGCACGATCATCACTCTACAATTCGTATATCCTTGTACGACTCGTGGATCCTCCTCGTAGAGTTGACTTCAAGTTTGCACCCCTTACTAGAAATTGATATGAGACCCTTTCCATGACTCGTAAACTCCTACACGACCCATAGAGGGTTCCGTGGATCACCAAAAATCAGTAACTTCAGCATACTCTTCCCAAACATTTGCCAACACTGTAATCCTACAAAACAAATACAAAAACACAATCAAACCTACTAACATCGCTTTGAGAACACATAAAATTCTAATTTTTAAGCATTAAAAGTGTTGTATTTCAATAGCACATCAACACCTTCAACTTAAAATTGTTGTCTGACCTCAAGCGATGGACTCGATCTATAAGCAATATAGAAACATACAAACTCCAACCCAATGGCACAGACTTAATCAAAATCCAACACAGACACCAACACCATATTTCAAATACACATCAGATAGCTATCCAACAAACCAATTGTGAGACCCCGTATTTCTCGTCTTTCATAATATGCATATTGTGGCATGTTGTATAAGGAATATATGAATATGGATAGAACTTAAGGGTAATAAGGCTTCAAGTAGGTGGTAATATCAAGGGATTAAAGTTTTAAGT
>JBCEWC010012949.1:0-15462 GCA_038996855.1 Solanum aculeatissimum | reverse complement strand
TGATTTAATTGCTAATTGATTTATATATATATATATATATATAATTTTATTTTTTTGGTCTAATATATATATATATAATTGTTTTTAAAAAAAATTATATAAAACTTTAATTTTTCGGTGCACCGCGGTTTCGGGACCCTTACACCGAGAATCGAACCGAAGAACCGAAAAACCAAAAAAGAAAATCGAAATCGAACCGAAAAACCGACACCAAAAAATCGAATTAGTTCGGTTCGATTTTCTGGTTTTTCGGTTTTTTTGCTCACCCCTAGGACCAATGAACATAATAATATGGAATTATAGAGGCTATAATGAAGTCGACTTTAGGAGGAACTTTAGAGCGTTGCTAGATTGGCATAAACCGCCACTGGTAGCTCTAATTGAAACTAAAAATGTAAAACCATCAACCTTTTCTAGAAGAATTCATCTTAACAAACATGATAGAAGTGTCTGCAAATGGGAACTCGGTGGGATAATCATACTTTGGAATGACAATGTACTGGAGCTTGAGGACATATCTACCACAAACCAGGAAATTCATGCAATGATTAAAGTATGTCTTACTTCGGACTCGTGACTTACATGTATATATGCTAGTAATTACTTGTTGAAGGAGAATACTTTGAAAAAATCTCAAAAAAAAATAAAAGATAACTTTGACGGAGAATGACTAATAGGGAGAGACTTTAACGAAATTATGAATTTCTCAGGAAAAGGGGGAAGACCAATAAATACTAATAAGTCTAGTGAAATGTGGGACATGATAAATTATTGTGAATTGATTAACCTAGGGTTCAAAAGATTTCGCTAAACATGGCTAAACAATTATTAAAAAATGGAGTGTTTTAATATATGAAAGGCTCGATCAATTACTAACAAACGACAAGTGGGTCCACAAATTTCCCAATTCCCAGGTTATCCACCTACCTTGGACCCATTTAGACCATTGTCCGCTACTACTGACACAGCACCACAAGCCCAATAAAATAATTAAAATAATCTTCAGATTCAAAATCATGTAATGTCACATCCAGATCTGACAAACATAATATCAAATGCATGGTCTAAATTAAATGATATTTTAGAACCTATCCCAACCTTCACGCATAAGGTCAAAGAATGAAATATTTTCACTTTTGGAAATATCTTTTATAAAAACAAAATTTACGTAGGCTAGAAGGTATAAAAAAGCACCAAATCTTGAAACGAACGACTTCCTATTGAGCCTGAAACGAACTCTGATACACGAATATAATTTCTTACTAAAGATGGAGGACGACTTCTGAAAGCTAAAATCAAGAATAAATTGGATTAGTGACGATGACCTTAATACAAAAAAAAATTTACACCTTTACTTTAATTAGACGAAGACAAAATAAAATACTAACCCTTAAGGATAACCAAGGATCTTGAACTTATGACCATCATGAGATCCTGAAGCAAACCCAAATATACTTTCAAGACCTCTTTACAACAGAAAAAAGATTTTTGCTAAGACAAAACATGGACCTGACTTATCAAGCCTCTATACCCTTGGATTTCCTACAAGAGGTTCCATCTGATAACGAAATTCATGATGCTGTCGAATCCTTCCAACCATTGAAAGCACCAGGCCCCGATAGTTTGCACCCCAACTTCTATCAAAAGTATTGACATATAGTGGGAAAATCAATAGTGAATATCTGCAAACGAGCTTCTGAACAAAGTAAAATCCCTAAAGATAATAAATAAGATGCATATTTGTCTAATTCTAAAAACCCAAGCAACCTCTACTCTAAGCCAATTTCATCCCATCATCCTGTGTAATACCACCTATAAAATCATTACTAAAATTATATCCCTAAGACTCCGGCCTAATATGAAAAAATTTATAGGTCCCTGCAAACTAGCTTCTTGAAAAATAGACAAACCTCTGACAATGCTATCATAGTTCAAGAAATAATAATCATGTTCCAGAAGAAAAAAAATCTCATGTTACTGAAGATCGACTTAGAGAAGGTCTTTGACAAACTAGAATAGTCCTTCGTCTATGATACCCTCCTCTACTTTGGGTTCCCTATAAAATGCGCTAAATTAATTATATTTTGTATCTCTACTAGCAAAATATTCATATTAGTGAATGGTACAAAAATTAATTTTTTTCACCAACTAGAGGCATAAGACAAAGCGATCCAATTTCACCATATATTTTTATTCTATGTTTGGAACGACTATCTAGAGAAATCAAACAAGCAGTAGAAGACAAAAAATGAGAACCAATAAAAATATCTGCTAAAGGGCCTGCCATCTCACACTTATTCTTTGCGGATGACATAATTCTACTGGCCAAGGCTGATCTCGATAACTATGAAGCAATTATCTCAACCCTAAACTCCTTCTGTACAGTCTCAGGCCAAAAAATTAATAAAGAAAAATCTAGGGTATTTTCTCCAAAATCTGCACCCAAGAATTGAAGGACGTAATTGTGCATAAACTAAGGATTAAAACTACAAATGGAAAGATATCTTGGCTTCCCAATAATCAACGATCGAGCCACAATTAAGGATTTTCAATTTATAATTGACAAACTACAATCTTAATTAGCAGGGGGAAAACAAAGTTCCTTAACATAGCAAGAAGAATCACCCTAACAAACTCGACTCTTAATAGCATCCCCACACATATCATGCAATGTAATAAACTGCCCAATAGTATTTTATGTAAAATTGATCAAATTCAAAGGAACTTTGTCCAGGGAAGCTCGACATCAAAACACAAACTTTACCTACTAAATTGGAAAACAATAACAAAGACTAAAATCGAAGGAGGACTAGGACTAAAACAAATCCATTTTAAGAACCTGACCCTCATTACAAAATTGGCATAACAGGCTTTCATTAATCCGTCAGCCACCTGGACCTCAGTGATATTGCATAAATATTCAAATGGGATAAATTAAACATAAATCTAAGGCAAGAAAATCTCATAGTCGACTCTGAAAGCACCTAATGACTAGGTGGAGTGTATGCCACATAGGGGCGGAATGGACAATAGGAAATGGGGAAAACGTAAGCCTTTGGGATGATAAATGGATTCCAAAATACAAAACCTTAAGGAACTAGATCATAGGACCCTTAAAACACGATGAAGACAGTCTCACCGTGCAAAACATTTGTAGACTCGATAATTGAAATCTGAAAAATTTATCAATGCCCTTGAATAACAACATAATTGACCTCATGAATAATACCTATATACCATAAAATTCCATGACGAACGACAGAGTCATTTGGATGCATAGTCCAAATGGAGAATTTAGCATCAAATTTGCATACAACCTACTTACTAGCCAAAAAACTGGGTACGACATTAATCAAAAATCACTCCTAGATATGAAAAATGTAATGCCCAAACAAAATCAAATTTTTTATTTGGCTAGAACAACATGATAGACTACCAATAAAATATCACCTCCATCCAATAGGACTTAATATAGATCCACACTATTACCACTATTCAACATTGGAGAAATGCAAACGCATATTCATGGAGTGTCCTAAGGTAAGATCACACTAGAAACAGTTAGGAGTAATATACAAGATAAACCAAATAATCAATTCAGAAGAGAAAGAGTGATAAAAATAGCTTGCCAACCTGCAATTCAATGTCCAAAATAACCTATCCTGGGAAGCAGTCTTTCCTTTCTTCATGTGGAACATATGGCTGGTGAAAAATAATAATGTATTTCAAAATTCTCAGAAAACTAATCTCAACCTTACACCCTATAATAAGGCCATGAAATATCTCTCACTGTTAGGCCAAAGAAGCAAAACTAAACAACAACCCATTGTTGAATACATAAAATGGAATCCCCTTATAAGAGGCTTTAAGCTCAACACAGAGAGGTCTTACCTAGACAACAATAGAAAGGGTGGCATAGGAGGAGTTATCAGGGACTCAAAAGGAAATTGGGTATTAGACTTTGTAGGCACCACTTTGGAAACAAACAACATCAAAAATCAAAGTAGACTGCAAAGACATAATCCTATTTATAAAAAAAAGCCCCTACTAAATACACAAATATTGTGTGTGATTGCAGGGATCTTCTTCGCCAGGTGGGGAACTCCCCTTCCCATTGATCACAACTACCGGGAGACAAATAGTGTAAAAGATGCGCTTGCCAAGAAAGGTGCAAAGATGTACAGTTCAAACTCCCTCGCTATCCTACAAGATCCACCGTGTTTTGTATAGGAAAAAGTTGAAGCAGATAAGAAGGGAGCATCTTTTATGAGACTAAAACGACGGTCAACATGCAATAATATAGCAAGGTTGGCCTTAACTTTTGATTGTATAGATACTAGTATTAACCCTCCTTCCCTGGAATGTACTAGAAGGACAAGCAGTTTGCAACTATCTTGTAATGAAGCATATTAAGTACTAATATAAAATTTCCTAGTTTACCAAAAACAAAAAACCTCCAGAGCTTTCATTTGTTGGAACTTGGATCATATTTTTGAAGGGAAAATTATTCAGAAGAGGTTGTGATTTTGCACTTTAATCTCAACAAGGGCTACTAGAGGAGGTTTATGCCAGTCTAATAAATCTTTAAGGTTTTTTCTAAAGTCATATCTATATATTGCATCCTCTACAATTTCAAATTATGATATTCATGGATCTATTACTTTGATTTGTTGTATTCATTATTTGGACCCTCTCCAATTTCAGAGAATTTTCTATCCATAAGGATGGATTTAAAATCACTACATAGTTCCCTGTGTTTGAATTTGTTGGAGCTCATATATTTATTGAGCTTTTTTAATAAATTTAATTGACAAATGAGCATATTTTTTTTTTATCTCTCGTTGTATATTACTATTTTTATATTTTTTAAGACAATGGTCAAAATGTGTTCAGTTTGTGATAGATATTGTACTAAGTAATTTTAAAAATTGTGTATCTAATTATCATTTGCAAGGAAGCAATCTAGCTTCTCACAGATAAATTATGATTTATTTTTAAAATATTTATTTAATCACGTGTAGTGGCTACCTTTGAAGCTCATATCTATTAGTCTATGGTAATTTATTATTTCTCAAAAAGGACTTTCGTACAAACATTGTTTATACGCCTATATCTATTTTTGTCTGTTACACTTAAGAGTTTGTTAAAATTACCTCTTAATAGCCAATTATTATTAAGATTATCTTTGATTGTTTTGTGATTTTGCCAATAATTTTTTCAAGATGTTCTATATGTACTAGCATAAATAATATTGAAAAGAAAGAAGGTATTAGTTGATCGTATCTTAAGCATTGTATGAATCTCTTGACTTGTACGAGATATACCATCTAAATCAAAGATGGCATCATCCCAAAGTAAAGTTAAACCTCCAGAGCTTTCATTTGTTGGGACTTGGATCATATTTTTGAAGGAAAAATTATTCAGAAGGGGTCGTGGTCTTGCACTTTGATCTCAACAAGGACTACTAGAGGAAGTTTGTGGCAGTCTAATAAAGCTTTAAGTTTCTCCTAAAGTCATTTCTATTGCACCCTCTACAATTTCGTATTATGATATTCATGGATATGTTGATTAGATTTGTTGTATTCATTATAAGTACCCTCAAGGATTCATTGTATTCATTATAAGTACCCTCTACAATTTTAGAGGATACTTTGTCCATAAGGATGAAAATTTAGAATCATTACATAGTTCTCAATGTTTGAGTTTGTTCGAACTCATATATTTATTGAGCTTTCTAATAGATTTAGTGGACAAATAAACATATGTTTTTTTATCTCTCTTTGTATATTATTATTTTTATATCTTTTAAGACAACGACCAGAATGCATTTAGTTTGTGGTAGATGTTCTACTTGGTAATTTGAAAAATTATGTACCCAATGATCACTTGCAAGGAAACAATCTATCCTCTCATAGATAAGTTGTGATTTATTTTTAAAACGTTTATTTAGCCACATGTAGTGGTTACCTTTGAAGTTTATATCTATTAGTGTATGGTAATCTACTATTTCTCAAAAATATCTTTTGTACAAGCATTGTTTATATGCCTATATCTATTTTTGTCTATTACACTTGAGAGTTTGTTAAAAAGAAATCACCTTTTAGTAGCCAATTATTATTAAAATTATCTTTGATTATTTTTTGATTTTGCCAATAAGTTTTTTAGAATGTTCTATACATACTAGCATAAATAGTACTGAAAATCCAGGAGACATTGGTTGATCGTATCCTAAACATTATGTGAATCTCTTGACCTGTTGAAAATATACCATCTAAATCAAAGACAACATAATCCCAAAGTAAAGCTAAACCTCTAGAACTTTCATTTACTGGGACTTAAATCATACTTGTGAAGGGAAATTGTTCAGAAGAGGTTGTGGTCTTGCACTTTGATCTCAACAAGGACTACTAGAGGAGATTTATGTCAGTCTAATAAAGTCTTAAGGTTTTTCCTAAAGTCATCTCTATTGCACCCTCTACAATTTCATATTATAATATTCATGGATCGATCTATTGATTGAATTTATTGTATTCATTATTAGTACTCGCTGCAATTTCAGAGGATTTTCTGTTCATAAGGATGGGTTTAGAATCACTACATAGTCTCCTATGTTTAAATTTGTTGGAGCTCATATATATATTGAGCTTTTTAATAGATTTGCTGGACATATGAGCATATTTTTTTTAATCTCTTTTTGTATAATATTATTTTTATATCTTTTAAGATTGTTATTTATATTTGAGTTTCCCTCATCAATGCTATTACATTTTCTGTCTCCTAAACTTCAATATTTATCCTCAAGCTAGGACTAAAAAGGGGAGAGGAGAGAGTCTATGATTAGTAGTATGAGATGTTGGAGTCCAATATCTAAAACTACTTGTTGAGGGTTGTCCCTCACATTGGAACGAGCTATTAGGGAGTAAGTTAGTGTAGTCTCCAATGAGCTCCAAAGGTTTATCAAAGTCTCCAGAACCTCATGTGGGAAAAAAAGAAGGATGAAATGAGTAGAGGCTCCACTATTTGTGTCATATTTAGAGGATTGAATAATGGAATCTCCCAAATAAGGTGATGGTATAATGGAATTTGAAGTAATGAAAAGCTCAGGGGTAATTGGAGGATTGTCGACAACTACAAGTGGTAGTTGTAAATCTCCATTGCAAGCCTCATGCCCTCTTAAACTACCTAGGATAAGAAAGTTGAGTTCTAAACTAGTATTAATACTTGATTCCCTTCTATCTCCACAGAATGATAGAGCTTTCCCTGCAAGGTCATCTCCAGCCAAGAATGCAAAATTTTATTTGGGTCCAACACATGAGTTGCATAAAAAGTATTCTTGTCTTGTGTTACTGAAAGAATCGAGAGTGGCATCATTGGTATTGGAGGATTCATGTTGGGTAGTGGAGAGTGAAAGTTCTTGGGGTTTGGGGAGTGAAGTGATTATCTTAAATTTATCCTTCTCTTTTGGGATGACATGGGTACCCTTGGAATTTTGGGAAGACTCAGAGAAGTCGATGAAATGGAGCTAATAAGTATAGAGATATTATTTTTAGAAAAAAATATCAATTGGAGTAGTACTACCTAGTACTAGGAATATTTGAAGGTAAATTATTATGGATAATAAAGGCTTTAGAGGTGTCTAAAGTGCTTTATGCATTTGTATTTGAGGAATATTCTATTCTAGGGAAGAATTGTTGGAAGATTTCTTTAAAGTACTTTTAAAATAATCTCCTGAAAAGGAATTATTTAGTGGTGCCAACAAGACACTTTTAGGAGCTATATGGTCAAGGTTTCATTCGTGAGATCAAAATGGCTTGTTTTGAATTTTTTTTTGTAATATTTTTGCAAGTTGATGTGTCTAAACAGTGCATTTTCATAGAGTGAGGAGGTGAATATGACATAGGCTTTCTAGGGGTTGGAATAGGGGTCAAGGGAACACTAGTTGACTCTTCTATAATCTCGATGAAATCAAAGACTTTTTCTATGTATATATATATGTATATATATATTAACATATCAGTGTTGTTTATGACATCATTTGAAGTGATGACATTTTTTGAGACTATTGATTTTTGTGTAGGGCAACTTTTACCGGTTTTGATTGATCTAAATTTTTTAAGGATTGGAATCTTCCAATGTTAAATTGATGTCGCTCAAACCACACCTTATTTTTAAGGTAAAGTGGTTGTTGTCAAGTAATTAACCTAACTGAGGTTAGGGTCGATCCCTCAGGGAATATGGTAGACTCAAGAATTAATTCAATATAAGTCGAGAATGATTAACTTACTTATCTCTAAGGAAAGGGGGGGTTTTGTAAAGTAAAATTAACTAAACTAGATGAATGCAGGTGATGAAAAATCAGTAGAAGAGCTAACTAGGGTGATGTGTTCCCTATGAATCCCTAACTTAGTATTATCGGATAAATACAACTTTTTTCAATGTGTAGGTATAGGATAGTAAGTTAGGTTCACCGAAACCTTTGGTCCAATGAATAGGTAAATTTCATCCTAGAACTTAATCTGTCTTCGTGATGTGGCGTTACTAACCCTTACTCTTATTCCAGTACAACCTTCTCTTGATCCAATTTGGTTGATTAGATGAGAACATCTCAATCAAATTTTGTTAATTACCCTTTTTCCTATTTATATTACTTCGTTGATATGACAAGTAACACTAGGCAAGTTCTAACGTAGGCCTTCGTTAAAAAATAGTTAAAGTGAAGAAGATTAATTAATTAAACCTAACACACCTTCCAAGAATTACACAATATCCAATTTTACCTTGTTAATTTCTCATGGTTCCCACAACCCTAATTGTAGATTTAGCTATGCATGATTAGTATAAATACAAAAATTATGAATTAGAGTAACATAATTAAGCACTTACACAGACGAATTAAGAATATGAAATCCAACTCTTCAATTAGAATCACAAGGTTGAATAAAGAACACACACTAAAATTTTTCCTCTCAAAATATGCTAAATCCTAAATGTATCCTCTAAAACCTTGTTCAAACTTCGTGACTGCTGGAAACTCTCTAAAAATAACCTAAAAATTTATTTATAATGTGTGAAATACAAAATCAAAATGAAATAGGAAAATTGTATCGGCGCCATCTACAGAAAGGTTCATGACTCGTGCTTCACTATATGGCTCGTACATCGGAGTTTCGTGGATTACAACTGAAATCTGGAGGTTACTTCTACGAGATCTTTCCACGGACCGTGTAAGATTCTACGGCTCGTGAGAAATTTCGTCTGATGACTTTTCAAAGCTTCTTGAATTTCTGATTCTCAGGGCACAAACATACTCTATGACTCGTGGATCAATCTATGACTCATTTGCTTTCGTCGTAGAGTTTAACTCAGAAATTCGTCCTTCATTGGAAATTGATACGAGACCCCGTCTATGGTTCGTGAACCTTTCCACGACCCGTAAAGGTTTTCATGGATCATCAAATTCTACTGTTTCAACCCACTTTGTCCAAATATCATGCCAACTTTGAAATTCTGCAAAACAAATACAAAACACAATCAAACCTACTAACATCGCTTTGAGAACACTCAAAATTCCAAGTTTTAAGCATCAAAAGTGTTGCATTTCAGCAACACATCAACATCCTCAACTTAAAATTATTGTTTGTCCTCAAGTGACAGACTTAATCTAGATAAGAAGTACAGAGACACACAAACCTCAATCCAATGGCATAAACTTTATTGAAATCTCACACAGATACTCATACCTCTTTTCAAATACACATCAGATAGTTATCCAGCAAACTAATACATTCAACAGTGCTACTATGATAAACTATGCAACCATACATAAGCAACAATCACTGACTTAGTCAGATATCAATAATGCAATGCAAGTGCCTTCATAAAAAGAAGTCTCACTCCTCACTCTGAATGATATTTTCAAATTCAGTACTTGGGATAATACTACAACATTTCCTCTCACAAACGACATTCAAATACTGTGACCAATACCATAGGCTTGCCCCTATACTCACGACTAACTCCTTCAACTAGTTGGACTAGGATCACTTTAGAACTTTCTAGGCTTGTAACATAGGCTCAGGGGACTTTGGTATGATACTTTAGGAATATAGTGACTAATGACCCTCCTTATACTGTATTTTTCTACATTTTTGCCCTACCAACCCATATTTTCTTGTATTTCCTTTTTTCTCCTATTTCGAACCTTTTAGGGTGCCTTAGACTCTATTTGTGTGCAGTGCCTTTATTTTTCACAATCTTTTTCTATCTAGCACATTGTTTAGGCACTGCTCTGATTTTTTTACACCCTTTTTTGTATCACTCGTTTCCCCCCTCATTTCGTGACTTTTCCTCTCACCAGCCACCCTTAACTTAGGCTTTTGGCCTGAATTGAGATACACAATATCCATCCTCAGAATTAGGACCACTTTTGATAGTCACTCTTATCTTAGACTTTTGACCTCATTCGAGGTGCACAATGTTCAAGGAAGGACCAAGGCCAAATTTTGGACTTATCATTTATCAAGGCAGGGTTACTTGGGTATTTACAAAGAAAGAGGTCAATTTTAGGCTCAAACACAGGGATCAAGGGATATATAGCATATTTGGTCGATTAATTCAGGCTAAGTGGACTTGTTAAGAACAACAACCTAAGATCCTTTCCTAACCAACTAATTTACAATATAAGTCAGAGTAACAGTGCAAGTTCTGAATTGAAACATTGTACTAAATCATGTAATTAAGCTTACTCACACATGGCATTGCTTATATGTTAATGCAGACTATTAGATCATGTTTTTTATCACAATTTAGTGTAGCTTATTAGAACAAGCACTGTCAAACAACTAATCGTGCAAGGTTGCTATCAAAACTAGCTAATCACAAATTTTGGTGGGTATCATTATTTTTCAACAAAAATATAACTGTCATAGATATAAGTATTGTATGCTATTGATACTACCTAATTATCTTAAACATGTCGGTTCAATAGAAAAATAAATATTCGTAGGAAAAAAGAACACAAGCAAGAAAACCCTTTGGATAAAAATTTGGGATAGTTATAGGCCAAGGCTACTCAGACTTCACTAAGGCGTATAACTACCATACCCCATCAAAAAAGTTATGCATTGTCCCCAATACAAATAAAATATAAAAAAGAAAGAACTGAGATCAAAAAGATATACTTAGGCGCCTAAGCGCCTCACTCGTGTTGGGTTGCCTCCCAAGTAGTGTCTGATTTAATGTCGCAGTACGACTTAACCCACTTGATTACTCAGACTTCATCAAGTGTTCATGCTTTCATCTTTAGCTCATTTGGCCTCTTCATTGACTGACATATGTTGAAGATAACTTCTTCGTCATTCAATCTGAACTTGAGTTGGCCAGATTTCATGTCCACTAGGGCTCGCCAATTAGCTAAGAAAGGCCTCCCCAAGATGATTGGGACTTCGAAGTTGACCTCCCAGTCTAGGATCACAAAGTTTGTGGGAAATATGAATTTATCTACTTTGACAAGTATATCATACAGTATCCCCAAAGGCTTCTTCACTATTCGATCAACCATCAACAGTCTCATGCTTATCGGGGTAAGGGCTGCCAAATCAAGTTTCTTGAAGATGACAAGAGGCATCAAATTTATGCTGGCATTGAGATCACACAATGCCCTTGCAAACGCCACATCACCTATGCTGCAGGGAATGGTGAATGCTTCTGGGTCTTCTCATTTTTGCACCAATGACCTAGTTGAAATTGGACTGTAGTGTTAGAGCTCTCACAAGAGCTCCTGACTCACAATATACTTCTTTGTAACTAGATCTTTCATAAACTTCACTAACCCAGGCATCTTTTCTAATGCCTCAATAAATGAGATATTTATAGAGAGTTTCTTCAACATAGAGAGAAAGTGTTTGAACTTACTTTCTTCCTCCTTTTTCTTTAGTCTTTGAGGGAAGGGAGGAGGAGGGCGAGGAATAGGTCTCAACTGTTTTGGCACTGCATCACTTTCCTCATTCTCAACACAATCATCTTCGATCTCAGTCTGCTTGTTCACAACACCCTTATCACGAACATCTCTATCATCCAATGGCATAGGGGGATCAATGGTCTGCTTCCTACTGTGAGTTGTGATTTTCATATACTGCCCCTTATTTTTGGAATTTTGCACTGTGTTACTAGGCAGCGTACCTTTCTAGCGTTGGTTCAACTGAGTTGATATCTAGATGAATTGTTGCTCTAACTGCTTAATTGCCACAGAGTGAGACTCGATCTTCTGATTAATGTTGAAAATGTCAGACTTTATCCCCTTTAGTGTCTCATCCTGTGCATCGACTTTCTTCAATAACCGGTCAAACATCTCCTCAATGCAAGGGGAACTAACTTCAGAATCCTGATTGTGCGGTGGAATATATGGACTACTTCTGAAGCCATCTCTGCTACCCCACTCAACATCTCTATATGGTTCCCTATTCCCATCATAATAACCTCCTTTGTTGTTGTCTCTAAAGGCTCCATCTCTCCCAAAGTTTTGACCTTGGTTCCCTTGATCTTGGCGCCAATAGTCCTGGTTGGACCCTTGAATATTGGTTCGGAAATCCACCATCTGATCAGCAACAAAATACGTGTCCTCCTCATAATAAGGCTCCTCATACGTAGGAGTACGTGGAGGTTGATGAGCTATAACATTTACCCATTTTAGATTCTACTTCATCAAGAGCTCTACATTAATATTAATCCGTGCAAGTTCCTGCATCACTTCCTCACTAGCCTGTATTTTGCGCCGGACTGGTACTAATTGAGAATGAACTCCTCGTTGTAGACTTTTTCCTCGTACTCCATGCACGATTTAACTTGACCACCCTCTCAAGTCTCTGAGAAACCTCCTGGAATGGACGATCTATAAATGAGCCCCTTATAATAGTATCAATAATTGTTTGTCCATTTTCATCAAGGGCTTTATAGAAGATCTCAAATAGGGCTTCATCAACAATCTTGTGGTTAGAGACACGTCTCAAAAACTTATTGAACCTCTCCTATGTAGCACCGATTGAATCACCAGGTATCTGCTCGAAATTGTTAATCTCATACTTCAGCTTTAGCTTCTTCAAAATGGGAAAGAACCTCTCAAAAAAAGTTGTCTGCAATTCTACCCAACTGGTGATCAAACTCTGTAGGAGCTCAGATAATCATAACGTTGCATTAGTTGTAATAGAAAGTGGGAAACACGGAGCCCAACGACATTTATAGATAAATTTTGGTTCCCCATCATGCTCTTACAGACAAACACAATGTTGTGTAGATGGTTATGTGGATCCTCTGATGGTAGGCCCATAAACAACTCGCAATTCTGCAGCATTCGAAGCAATCCACTCGAAATGATGAACTTTGTGTCATCCAGTAGTAGGGGTAGCACAATAGCTCCCGTAACGTCCATCGCCATAGGGTCAAGCCGATATTCGTTCCATTAATTTGTTGCAGTTTGCAAACCTTGTGGTGGTGGAAGTGGATCATTAGCTTCGTTGTTCGGGTTAAGCGCTGCGTTTATTGCCTTATTTGCAGCATTGTTTACATTGTCTTGAGCCATCCTCCTTAGTGTTCTTTGGATCTCTAGATCAAATGGAGTCAAGGGATTGCCTCAATTCCGAGTGTGGTGGATACACTACATCTGCACACAAAAGCAAAAATAACAAAATGTTAAATTAGGAAAATAAGGATTAATCTCTCAAAATTACTTGAATTAACCAAGTCTAGTCATATTCCCCGACAACAGCGCTAAAATACTTGATGTCGCTCAAGCCACACCTTTTTTTAAGGTAAAATAGTTGTTGTCAAGTAATTAACCTAACCGAAGTTAGGATCGATCCCTCAGGAAATATGGTAGACTCAAGAATTAATTCAATGTAAGTCAGGAATGATTAACCTACTTATCTCTCAGGAAAGGGGGATTTTCGTAAAGTAAAATTAACTAAACTGGATGAATGCAGGTGATGAAAAATCAATAAAAGAGTTAACTAGGTTGTTGTGTTCTGATCCCAATGAATTCCTAACTTGGTATTATCGGAAAAATGTAATCTTTTCCAGTGTGTAGGTGTAGGACAGTAAGTTAGGTTCACATAAACCTTTGATCCAGCGAATAGGTAAATTTTATCCCGGAACTTTATCCATCTCTGTGATTTGGCATTACTAACCCTTACTTTTATCCGAGTACAACCTCTCCTTGATCCGGTTCGGTGATTAGATGAGAACATCTTAATGAATCATGTTAATTACCCCTTTTTTCTATTTCTTACTTTCTTGATCTAGCAAGTAACACTAGGCAAGTTCTAACGTCGACTTCCGTTAAAAAACAGTTAAAGTGAAGAGGATTAATTAATACAACCTAACATACCTTCCAAGAATTACACAATATCCAGTTTTACGTTGTTAGTTCCTCATGGTTCCTCAGGGCACGAACATACTCTACGACTAGTGGATCAATCTACAACTTGTCTGCTTTTCTCATAGAGTTTAACTCAGAAATTTGCTCTTCACTGGAAATTGATACAAGACCTTGTCTACGATTCGCGAATCTTTCCACGACCCGTAAAGGGTTCTGTGGATCATCAAATTCTACTGTTTCAGCCCACTTTGTTCAAAAATCATACCAACACTGAAATCCTGCAAGACAACACACAAAACACAATCAAACCTACTAACATCGCTTTGAGAACACTTAAAATTCTAAGTTTTAAGCATCAAAAGTGTTGCATTTCAACAACACATCATAAATCACCACTAGATGTTTATGATTTTGTATATTAAAGACCTTAGATTCAAGATACTTACCTGAATCAACATGGCATAAACTGATATGATACTTGTTTCAGATCTCATCTTTTTATTTTGTTTGGAAGCTGACCTTCTATTATGTTTGAGTTTTTTTTTTTTTTGCAAAAGAAACTATCTTCCATACCCCCTTCTTTGTCGCTGAATCCTGACTTTCTTATGTTGCTTTATTTGATGTTATTGTCATGTCCTTCGAAATCATGTTTCTTGCTATTTTAATAAATTATTTAGGGAATTAAGTCCAAGAATGCCACAACAAGAACATAGGATGTTTGAACTTTTGTTTATGATGTCCGATACAAATATGCTTACTACAAGATAATGTATTTATAGCTACGGAATCTAAGCTATGAATTTGAAAATAGTAGTTATTACCTATTAATTGCCACAAAATTTAAAATTTGTGGCTATTTAAAAATTTGTCAAATTTCTTAGCTACGAAAATTAAATTGACAAAGCTAAATTTTCATTTTTGGTATAATGAATAAGAATCGTGGCAATAATCACCTAAATAGCTATGATTTTACTGCTACAGTAAAATTGTGTAGCTAGTTATAAATTTTTACCGCGCAATAAAAGTAACTCTAGCAATAGTAATCTTTTAGCCACAATAAATTATTTGAAGCAAAACGTTGTAGCTAAATA
>JBCEWC010012948.1:0-15462 GCA_038996855.1 Solanum aculeatissimum | reverse complement strand
GTATGTGTCCAAACAAAATGTTCCAATATGTCAAGAATTAGAAATCATGTCTATAAGATTCGTTAAGCAAATTTAGGGATTCGTTAAGCAAATTTAGGACAATGTTTAGAAATCATGTTTTTTTTAGGATATCTACCGCTTTTATATTTTTTAGGATTTAGAGATCATGTCTTAGAATATTTATTATTTTTAGAAATCATGTACTAGGTTCTTTAATTTCTTCAAAATATTTAGAAATCATGTCTTAGGATATTCTTTATTTTTCATATATTTAGAAATCATATCTTAGGACATTCTTTATCTTTCATACATTTAGAAATCATGTCTTAGGTTTTTTTTAGAAGTCATGTTTTAGGACATTTATTATCTTCATGTCTTTGGAGTATGTTCTAAATCTTAGACATAGATGCATAAGAGGCATATTTGAAACTTTATGTGCTAAATGCTCGTCTTTCGTGTTTTGTCGTGACGCTGGGTCTAATAGGAACCCTATATTTTATTTAAGTTAGCACCACCAAAATAGAAGTCCAACACCTCTTGGACCTTAAGAAGGGACGTTAGGCATTTTTGGAAGCATTTAGTTTTTTTTTTTCATTTTTAGTCCGTTCATTAAATAAAAAATAATATAAACAATTTAGGAGGGGTAAGGGTAGATAGGACCCTCGGATATGACGAATCAAACTCGTGCTTAAAGTGGAAATGAAACTTTGGTTTTCGTTCTTCGGCTTGAAAAGCCATGTAAGCTTAATTTATCTTTCGAAAGTAAAGCCGAGTATCTGATCCGAGTGGAAAATAGTTCGTTTAGTATAATTTTCTCTTTCTCTTTCATTAGCTATTTGGGGTAGCAAAAATACTTCTTTATGTTGATGCTTGTGTTCATACTAACGCTAACAATTATGTGCCCTCTTTCCCTTATCCTTTTAACTTAATTAAATTCCCCAAAACGACAAGCCATTTATGTCAAATTTTATTTATTCTTAACCCTAAAATATTTCATAAATTGAACTATTAACTTTCTGAATTTTGAAAGAAATTCCAAACCCTTTTTAAAAAAAATAATAAAAATAAAAATAAATATTTATTTGAATAAAGTCTTAAGTATTTTAAAGTTAGTCAAACATTTCTTAATCGTCGGTTGACCGCACTTAAGCGGCCACTTTAAGTGATTAATTTCTTCTTAAAGTGGAAATTGAACCTCGTACTTAGAATCTTTTGAAACATTTTGAAACTTTTTCTGTTGAGTTTTAAAATTAACTTAGTTTTCTTAATTTTATCTTTAAAAATTAAGTGGCGACTCTGTAAATTTCGTAAATTCGTTGTTACTTAAATCAATTAGGTAATTAATCGAATTTTCGAAAACAAGTCATTTTTCCGCATAACATGGTAGAGATACCGTACAGGAAGAAAATAGAGTATCTCAAGATTGCTAAACATTTTGGAAAAGAAAGACAAACTAAATTTGATTTCTCCAATCTCTGTAGAACTCAATTTCACTTGAATAATTTCAGTAGTTCAGTTCCTGGCAATGTCAATTTTGCTTCCAGCAACTTTCCAGGTAATAAGGATTATGTGGAGACCATTTATAAAACCACATTCGACTACTTGCTTATCATAATTCTACTTGCGTAACATTTGCTAATGAATCCAGGTAGAGTATTAAATAACATCTCCCACAAGTTATGATTCTTATGTTGATGACTTTACTTATAAGTTCTCATTTATTTCCTCTCACTCATATTGAGCCATATTCTATGTGCATGCTTAAGCTTATATTATGCATCTTTCATTTCATATGTGCTCTTACGTTATATTTTCAAATGATGGCATTGCATTGCATCTCACATACTTAGTACATTCAAACGTACTAACACATATTTTGCCTGCATGATTTAATCATGTAGTGACAAACATTCCTCCACCGGCTCGTGGCTAGTTGTTGACGCTTCAAACTAGTAGTACCTTGTGGTGAGCCCTTAGTTCGGAACTTCTCCACTTTTCATCTTTTTATGTACTTTGTTTTATTGAAGACGATGTATTTATAGCCCTTAGTTCGGGACTTCTCCACTTATAAGGCTTTTACTTTCTATGTTGTTATTTATGGACATCTTTTCTATTTGATGGAAATCGACTATTATCGATTCCGCCTTTATGTATTAGTGGTATGCTTATGGACAAAAATATGTTAGTCATTTCCACTGATTTTTTAATGTTGCTTCGTGGTTAAGATGACCTATAACCCCTTATTCTCTTATGTTTTCTGCAAATGATTTTATTAGACGCCTATGAATGCTTAAGATGCTTGAGATGGCTTGGATGAGGTGCCTTCGGGTATATCATTCGCCGTGTGACAACTAGGCCCCTAGGTTGGGTTCTTACATTTATTACAGGTTATATTGTAATTTCATAATTGAAGTAGATGAAGAGCAATAGGTAATCGATAACTACTTTTGGGAAATATAATTAATCAGGGGCAATATTGTAAATTTATAGCTATAACAATTGAAGAAATAATTAATAAAAATGACATCGTAAAATTAAACAGACACGTTAATAGTCATCTGCCTGCTTCAAGTAGCTAAAACAGGTACGACAATCCTAAGTTGCTCAAATAAGCGACTTATTATATGAGAGAAACAATGATCAATATAAGGCATTATTTTTTCAAGGGAAAAGGGTAAAAAATGTCCTTGAACTACATGAAAAGAATAAAAATGTCTTTTATTTATAGTTTAGTCCAAAAATGCTCTTGCAGTCAATACTTTGGTCCAAAAACACCCTTGTCATTGATACTTTGGTCCAAAAATGTCCTTATTGTTACTAAATGGGTCAGAAATGTCATTCTTTATATATATATATATTTCCTTTTAAAACATATTGTATTCCTAATTAAATATTAATTTTAAAGAACACTTTTTCTTGTTTTGTTTTTTTAAAACCACATTAGCTAATAAAAATGTAAGAAAATATTTTTTTTCTTAATCTCATGTTATCAATTAAAATAGAACATTGTACCCCTGTAACAAATAATATATGTCATAAATATAAGATCATACTAAATCCAACATTAATTTTGATTTAGATAATGATAAAAATAGTAATTATAATAAAGCAAGAAATATTTTAATTTTTTCTCGAATTGAAGTAGGATAATTATTTGCTAATTAAAAAAAATATTATTAGAAAAATAATGTATTGAAAAATAAAATAAATAATAAATTTATTTGAAAAGGGGCATTTTTTGGTCAAAAAATGTTTTTATTGTTACTAAATGGGTCAGAAATGCTCTTCTTTAAATATATATATATATATATTTCCTTTTTAAACATATTGTATTCCTAATAAAAATATTATTTTTAAAGAATCTTTTTCTTGTTTTGTTTTTTTTTTAAAACAACATTAACTAATAAAAATGTAAAAAAATAATTTTTTTCCTTAATCTCATTTTATCAATTAAAATAGAACATTGTATCCCTGTAACAAATAATATATGTCATAAATATAAGATCATAGTAAACCCAATATTAAATTTTATTTAGATAATGATAAAAATAGTAATTATAATAAAATAAGAAATATTTTAATTTTTTATTTTTTCTAGAATTGAAGTAGGATAAATATTTGTTAATTAAAAAAATAATATGTTCAAAAATAAAATAAATAATAAATTTATTTGAAAAAGAATATTTTTGACCCATTAAATAATAATAAGGGCATATTTAGACTAAAGTATTAACAACAAAAATATTTTTAGACCAACTTATTAATAAGAAATATTTTTATTCCTTTTATATAGTTTAACGATATTTTTGACCTTTTTTTTTTTTTTTTTTAATTTCAATTCTAATGGTGAATTGACAAGTTTTCTGTGTGAAGTGCCACGACGTCGAGGTCACGTGAGATTCATGTGAAATAGAAGGGCAAAGTTGGAAAAATTCCAACTTTCCACGACGTCGTATCGTCCCTGATTTTCAGCGATCATACCGGTGTTGGAGTTTTCAACGACAAAGCAGAGACGGAGAGAGGGTTTAATGGGCAAAACCGATTTGATTGCAAATTCTGAAATTCCTTGATTTTGATCTATTGAGCGTTTCCAGATTCTCGGTCGTTTCTTGAAATTCTATTTGAGTTGTGTTGATTAGCAAGGAGGATGGTGCTGGTTTTAGCCTTGGGAGATCTTCACATCCCGCATAGGGCTGCTGATCTTCCTGCAAAGTTTAAGTCTATGCTTGTTCCTGGAAAGATCCAACATATCATCTGTACTGGGAACCTCTGCATTAAAGTGAGTGTTCGTCTTCTCTTGCTTTTTATTAATCAAAATTTGTATTAATTGGTCGCTTTAGATCGTTAAAGCTAATTGGTAGTATATATTAGAGATTTATGCTAACTTAATGGGTTATTTTTTGTTTGCCTATCTGCTAATTCAACTCTGATGGAGAGATTGTGCGGCTTCTTTGCTGGATTAGTTATGTTCTTCCTTTACGGGATGCTGTAGAGAGAGGTTTTCCTTTGGAAGAAAATAGAACCCTAGAATGCCTTTTCTTTGGCTGCATTGTTTGCATTTTCCGAGACTCTACTCTCCATAAAAAATTGACAAACTTTGGAGAGGATTTTGATAGTTAAATTTCTTCAGCTTTGTGCTGCCAAGATACATTTTAGTAAACTAAGTGCAACAGTAGTTTAATGTTTGGTATTCTTTTCCAGTATTGTTGTTACCATCAGGATAAGTTTGTCTAGAGAAGATAGGTTTCTTCCGGTAGAAGAAGTAGTTGATTTCTTTTCCAGCAAATAATTCAGATTGAGAAATAAATGGACTTCTGAATAGCGGAAATTTTGATAGCTATGAAAGGGAATGTCAGATAGATTATTATAGCTAGAGATGGATGTGTCTTGAGTAATTCTCATGGTAGAAAGCATATAAGGGTGTAGTGAATGGCTTTGGATAATCAAGCAAGCAGAGTAGAACATAAACTGTTCTTCATACTTGCCCAAGGCAACGAGTTCAGGGTTCTTTCCCTTAGCAAGCAGAGTAGAACATAAACTGTTCTTCATACTTGCCCAAGGCAACGAGTTCAGGGTTCTTTCCCTTAGGACATGAAAGAATTCATGGTAGTAACCATCAACAAGTTTGAAGAATTAATTGCTGGATAGGCATATTTCTCTCACTTATATGCCACCAACTATAACATAAGTTGAAAGATCGCATGTCTCATTTCCTATTTGTGTTTATTAGTTGGTTATTTACTTTAATAAGTAATTATTATTTGGTTATTTACTTTAATAAGTAATTATTATTTGGTTATTTACTTTAATAAGTAACCTGCTGATGCCATTACTTGTATATAAAATCTTTTTAAGTGGGGTATTATTTCGCTAAGTTGCTCGGACCCTTCACTTTTGGTGCCGCACCCGTGTCGACACGACATGGGTGTGGTTGTGGGATCCGTGTTCGATTTGGTCAACCGGTTTCGGGTACTTTGACCAAAATTGATGGGGAAAGTTTGGACGGTTTTAACAATTTTTGTAATCAATACAAAAGCTAAGGTGAAATTGAAGAAAACGGAATACCTTTTATATAGAAATTTCTATGTCACACATCTTTCTTTAATCTCTTTCCAGGATTTTCTTCAAGTTTTCCACATATTATCTCATAATTTAGATTTTATCAACTCATTTTTAGATATTTCGATTATTTTTAGGCGAATCCCTGCACCCGTATCCATACATGGATCCATATCCCCGAATCTTAAAAATTAGATCATGAAGGATCTGACCTCTAGATCCGCACCCGTATCGGACACCCGCATCCGAGTCGGAGCAACTTAGATTATTTGTAGGTGATTTTTTTAACTCACTTTTACAATGTCATGGTTGGATATAAATGTGACTGGAATTTTTTTAAATGAACAACCTCTGGAAGTAATTTTCTTCAACTTGGCTTTTCTCCTTGATAAATTTTATTTCCAATAGTTTGACATTAGTAATACCGTTCCTATATTTCCTGGTTGTTGCAGACTTATCACTTGTAAAATTGGCATTATTTTATTCTCTCCCAAATCTTATAATTCCTTTTCAATTAGGCTATTCAAAATCAAAATATCGAAAAAGAACTTTTCTGAAAGTTCCGGTTTTCTCTGCCCACTCTTCTTCTACGTAACGTCAACTTTTAAGGTTGAACTTGATAATTGCTTACGCACGGGGGTAAATGTCTTTTACGTGGTTTGTGCTTTTGGCCAAGATATTCTCCTATTAGTAGCCATAGCTCAATAAGAGAGGTAACATATATCTGTCCCAATGTTGTCAAAGTCTTTACTGAAAAGCGCATTATAGCGCCTAAGTACATTGGATTTTGGAGTGCTAAGCTTAACCATGGGTAGCGCTTCGATGAAGAAAGCTACTTAAAAGAATATAATTTAGGCAGAGGAATTGAATAACTGCAATTCTAAGTGAATTATATGAAAATCACATTAAAAAGACCATCTTAAATTTCAGAATCAATTGCATGGTGCAACTTTAAATTTCTAAATTGTGGGTGACCACTTTTCTAATGCTATAAATTTCCAATTTCTATTCCTAACCATGAACATTTTCATCCTTAATTTGCTTAAGAGTTGACATTGCATTTGCCGACAATATTTATTCTGGGTGTTGCCTTTTTCAAGACAAAGCTCATGGATTAGTTCTCGTTTATTTGTTCAAAAGACGTTTTTATGAAGATCTAATCGATAGTTACTGGGCTAGTTTTTCGTAAGATCCACGACTTGAAGCCTTGGCGTCTCCACTGAAGTGCTGTCTAAGGAGGCGAACCACACAGTCTGCAGCGTGCCTGACTTCATTGTTTAAGCATGCTTGAAACCACACCTTTGACGATACTGTTCTATCCTGTGCTCCTAAGGAGAAAATTGGAGATGCAAATTGTCAGTTCTATGTTATGAGATCAAGTTATGACTGTTTCTACGTTATTGTAAATCTGAAGTAGAAAGCCTGCAGTCAATCTAATGCTTGTATTGGAGTAATTAGTCATTTGATAGACATCATTTTAGTAAACCTTGTTAACTGTAGAATGAAGACCTTGCTCCTTGATTTATTTAGAAATTTCAAATGCATTTATTCCATCAGTACTGCTTTATATGTAGGCTACTTTCACAATTTGCTCTAATTACATATTGTGCTTCTAAGCTGTATTGAGAAACTTCTAGGCATAACCATTCCTGTAGTTTGTCTGACATCTTTTGCCTTAAGAAATTCGTTTTGATTTTTACTCCCAATTACACACTTCACTGGGTATGTTGTTGTTGTTGTTACACACTTCGTAAGTGTGGACATTCATTTTCTAGGTCTTTTAGCTTCCAACTGAGATGTAGATTCTTTATGAAAATGTATTGACTGCCTCGTCCAAATTACAATTGCAGGAGGTTCATGATTACTTAAAGACTCTTTGTCCTGACTTGCATATTACTAGAGGCGAGTATGACGAGGAGACACGTTACCCTGAGACTAAGACACTTACGATCGGTCAATTTAAGCTTGGATTATGCCATGGCCACCAGGTCCGATTCACCATCTTTTTGTTACTCTTGCTGTCCTGCTTTAAGCTGATGAAGTAATTTGGGTTATTCAGTTTATCTGAATTCTTGTCACGGCAAAAACTAACATCTTTGTATTCTTTACTTAGTTGTATGGCATGGAGCAGATACATATGTATTAACATGCACCCTGCCCCACCTCTATGCTTGTTTGTGCTTCTCGTGGCTGCAGGTTCTTATGTTTGGCTCATCCTATATAACTATTGTTAGTATGTTATTGTGCAGAGACTTAATTTACTTCCAATAACATTCTTGCTTAGCATGAGATTGAAGTTTTGTTGCATTATTGCTATATCTGAATGCATATATCTATACTGCCAAAAAACCCTGCTGTGTTTTTTTGTTGGTTTTCCCAAGGTGTAATGCCATGTCCAATATTTGCGCTACTAACTTAAATGAATATTACAGCAAAATTTGTACTCTACTTTGGTCTCTGTCACTCAACTTCCCCACTTTTTTATCCCACTATGTATATTTCCTGCTGTTGTTTGTTTTTGATCTTTTTGCGTACAATTTTTCAGAAATAGTTTTCCACTTTGAAATTTTTACTCCTCTAAACTGAAGTAATCATTTAAGAATTATTTGAGAAATATGCTTAGTTCACAAGCATGCTGCCCTTTCTAATATTAATGGTATCTTCCACTTGTTTTCTTGCCGTCCAGGTTATTCCATGGGGTGACTTGGACTCATTAGCCATGCTTCAAAGGCAATTGGATGTAGACATACTTGTGACTGGTCACACCCATCAGTTCACAGCTTACAAACATGAAGCAGGGGTTGTTATAAATCCGGGATCTGCTACTGGTGCCTACAGTAGCATCACATATGATGTCAACCCTAGCTTTGTTCTCATGGACATTGATGCCCTGCGAGTTGTGGTCTACGTTTATGAACTCATTGATGGAGAAGTCAAAGTTGACAAGATTGATTTCAAGAAGACAACAACACAGAGTGCTAATTGAATAGCAGAACCTGTAATTCGGCTGATTTTGGTGGAACCCAAAGAGTCTATAAGACATTATTTTCCTTTGCTTGCTTGTTTCCAAGGCTCTTTATGATGCTATCATTGTTTATTTTCCTTAACGCTTCTGATATTCAGGTTAATATCCAGTTACTTGAGTTGGTGTGTGTTGAAAATTCAGTAGGTTGATTGGAAGATGTCTTCTGAAAGAAAAAAAGGTTGGAAAAAGTCTTCATCATTTATCTGTTGCAAGTTGATAAACTGATTGTGGTTTTTGCCACAAAGTAGAAAAGTGTGTTTAATCTCCTCTCAAGTAAGCATTAACGGTTCTGTATCTTGAAATTATGCTCTTGCATGTGTTCCATGTTAAAGGTGAAGGAATCTATTATCATTTTACCACATCCCTCGGTAGTTGCGTTTAATTAGTTGCAGCAACATTGTGCCTGACCAACTCTCCTGTCAGACACATCAACAGCATTCCAAGCCACTGCTCGAGTCAATTTAACTAATTTTCAAAGTAAATAAAAAATTTATCTTAAAAATGTTTGTTAAAATTTATACTATTCGACTATCAAAAAGGAAATTGCAACAAGTATATTTTGGAGAGGGGTACCTTTTATTATAAAATCCAACATACTCCTAATACAAATGCAGGTAACACTAAACAAGACAGGCCTCTCAAAGTTCCTATGAAGTAGTGAATCTATAAACCATAATATGGTTATAAGTTTCTCCTGGATTCAGAATTTGGGAAGGAAAATTGGGGTGATTGACAGAATCTGGGAAGCCTTGTGTCTCTAAACAGAGGGCAGCATACTTTGAGTAAACAAATCCACCTTTTCCCTTAACATTATCCAACATATTACTTGTATAAAACTGCACACCAGGTTTATTTGTCCACAATTCCATCTTTCTACCTGATTTGCTTTCTTGGACAATTGCAGCCCTCTGAAGATGTTTGCCCTCGGTATTATCCAATACATAGTTTATATCATATCCACCAGGAATTTCACTGAGCCTGCTCCCTATCGTCCGTGGCTGGAGGAAATCATAGCCTGTTCCCTTGACCGAGGTAATTTCTCCATTGGGGATGAGTTTATCATTAACAGGAGTAATCTTGGACCCGAAAATTTGAATAGTTTGGGACAAAATGTTGCCGCTGGTGTGTCCACCAAGATTCCAGTAAGAGTGAGATGCTAAATTCACTGGTGTGGCTTTGTTTAGTGGCTTTGCTTGCATGATTAAGGCTAATTTGTTTGTCTCAATGAACATGTATGTCACCTTGACAGAAAGGTCACCTGGAAATCCTGTTTCACAAAATTTGATTGTCAAAATTTCTTTAGCTAGAAAATATATAAGTTTTTCATATCCAGCTAAGCAGCTATTTATGACAACGAGAATCTTTTGAACGGCAGATAAAAATACATAGCCAGGGCATCCATTATCGGTCAATGTTGGGTAGATCTGCCCCTCATCATTTGATCCTTTATCTACCATACAGTCTATTAATTTAGTTTCTTCTCATCTGGCCTATTACGCACTACGACCAATCTATAACAACATACCCAGTGTAGTCTCATGAGATGGAATCGAGTGTATACATATCTTACTCCTATCTTATAGAGGTAAAAACACTGTTTCAAAAATCTCTAGCTTAGGTAATGCATATCCAAGAACATACCAAAAAAGAGATATAACAAGTACTAGAGGAAGCATGTAACAACAACAACAATATGACTTCTTATTGATTAAACCAAATAAATCAAATGAGTAAAATTACACCATATGTGTACCTTGTTCACCATCAAAGCTATGGTAGGTAAGAGTAAGATGACTATCTTCCTGAAAATCTTCCACAGTCCATATTACACTAGAGAATCCTTTGCTACCCCCTGATATAACACGATTTTCGATATCTTAATCAAGTGTTTAGAATAGAGAGATTTAATTAACAACAAAAGAGATGAATAGTTATAAATACCATGGAGTGTGTTGCCATGATCATTAGCTGGTAATTTATATTCCACACCATTCAACTCAAATTTTGCTCCTCCAATTCGATTAGCGACTCTTCCAATTAGGCCACCAAAATAAGTTGTGTCGTTCTACAAATACTTAAATAACTTCAATTAAGAATCAAACACACAACAATTGTAAAAAATCAGAATTTTTCATTATCTTTTTTGGGAAGTTGCAAAATATTTACAATCACTAGTCAGTATCTATATATTATATACATACTGAGTTTTCGAAGTTGTGATTTTTGAAACTTAAAAAGTAGTGTTTAGACATGCATTTTACTTGATTTTTTCCCAAAGTTTTGTGCTCGAAAATCCTAAAAAACCAACTCGAAAATGTTTGCAGATCACATTTTCAAAATCTATGGCCGAAAGCTGCTAATTTATACATATCTCTGCCTTTTTAGGAAAACAGCTGTATTTGAGTTGGTTTTCAAAAAGGGCAATGGCGGATCCAGAAAGGAATATACGGGTTCACGAAGATCCATTTCTTTTCATCAAATCAACAAATCCTATATATTTATTAAAAAAAGCAAATTCTCATTGTACATTATTGAAATCCACAAATTTCAAATCTTAAATCCGCCTCGAAAAAAAAAAAGAAGGAAATCGCAAAGCCTAACCTTGTATTCATCAATGGAGTCGTAGCCAAGAACAACATCATCCAATTTCCCTAAAAGGAGTAAGAGTGAGTGCTAAAAAAAAAAACTTAAGGTATGAAATTGACAGTGCAAAAAAATGTAAAAAATTAAGAAATTTTCAGTTCATCACCATTTTTATCAGGAAGTATAACAGAAAGCACTGTAGCACCATAATTTGTGATCTTTATAGAAAAATCACGCTTCTTCAATTCATACACTTTAATTTCTTCAGTTGCTGTACATGATTTTTTACAAAGAAAAAGACTGACAAAAACAAAAAGGTAGAAAAAGGAGGTTTTCGCCATTATTGAAAGTGGATAAATTGTCGATGACTTACTATAGCAGGAGGTTTATAGATTAAGTGAAATCAAATTTTGGATTTTTGTTAAAATGACCAAAAAAAAATAAATTACATAACAATTAAAAAATGGTTTGGTAATGTTGATAAAGAAAAAAAATTGGAATATTGCGATAAGGACAAATATTCAAAACTGGAATTTTGAAGACGTATTAGAATTTTAGAGCGATTGTGATGCCCATATTCACCATTAATAAATGTCTTTGTTAGCTAAAAATAGCCGAAAATATGGGATCCGACTCCTCTTCATTTTTTTTTAATTTTTATTTGTCCTAAGTTTCTGCTTATGCGTGTAATATTTGTCAATATTAATGGATACAAAATTTTTAAGTAATCTAATGCTTTAATTATGGTTAAAAGGAGATATATTATCATTTAAGTTTATTCAATTTTAGCTAATAAAATAAAAAATCATCGGAATTATTTTTGTTATATATATCAAATTTGTTTTTCATTCTCTAATAAATTATTTTATAAAGAAAGAACACTGTAAATGATAGTAGAATTTTCAGAATTTAGATATTAAATAAAAATTATTGAAAATTACTTTTGTGTAAAATATCAAATTAAACTGGTTTTTTGTTGGATAAACATTTTCAAAAAATAGATAGTATTATCTTTTAAGAACAAAAATATTGAGAGGTCGTAATTCATTGTTATAAAATTATGGAAAAAAATCATTTTGTATCAAAAGTTAATGCTATTTAATTGAAGTAATTTTCATTCTATCCCAAAATTTTAGGATATGGGTATTTTCTTACCAAAATTGGAAACTTAAATAGCAACATTTCTTATTTTAATCATGGTTAATTAATATTTTTTAAATTAAAAAACTAATTGATATTTAAGTAATATAGATGTAGAAAAAATAAATTAAAGAGAAGAGGAATGAAATGAAACTGAAATTCGAAAATGTAAAAGTGACTGTTTTTGTCTATTAATTCCAAGCACGAGCTTTGACTTCTTTTGAAAGGAGACAGTTTTATTAATTAGTTATGACACAATTATTGGATTCAACTTAATATATTTTTCTTTAAAAAAAAGAAATTTAATAAAATGAAGTCCAAATAACTAAAAATAAAACCTTGTACTTTATTTTTATGTGATATATTTACGTCTTTTTATTTATTTATATTCTTCACTCTTCTGAGTCATTTCTTTGCTTTAGATAAAGCGATAAAAAACATAAAAGAAAATTGATGATGGAGAAATTGGGAATATAAAATAAAAATTAAATAGAATTCACAATTTTAAGATGAATGTCCAAATTGAAAGAAAAATTGCTTTTCAATTAAGACAGCAAAAACTTGAACTTTTTTAAAAATATTTTTTGACAATGTAATCTATTACATGGTATTAATGCTCGTGGGACTGTCATTATTATACAATAAAATAGTTAAAGATGTATATAAGATGATTGAACATTATTATTTAAAAAAATTGTCTTTATATTATAATTTATAAGACATAAAATATTAATTCTATCGTGAGTTTTTCGCTCAAGCAAACACTAACCCATAATATAAAGTCTATTAAATTTTTTTATTTTTATTTTTATTTTTTGCCAAACAGAAAGTCAGTTTCCTTATTTATTTCCCACAGTTAGAAGTATTTCTTTCAGATTGTATAACACATGTATCTTGTGTTACTTCAACCGTTCAAATAAATATGAAACATATGAACTACCAATAAATCAATAACATATATATCGCTTTCAATAATGGATTATTCGTTTAGTAGTTCGGTAACAACTTTAATTTATTTTAATTATTAGATTATTGATTTTTAGCAGTTTTAGATTTTTTTTTAACGGGTTAATTGATAACCTGATAAAAAATTAAATAATTATATTTGTACTATTTGGCATATAAAGTTTTTGACAGCTTCATACTTTTATATTTGATTGCCTAAAACTCTACGTTATTCTATAATGTGAAAGTGTTTGTTTTTTAGCAAGATGCAATTTGTCAACTCATGTATATAGTTCATTTGGTTTGTTACTTTCCTTCTAAGTAATTTTCAATAAAGAAAATTTTGTGTCAAAATTTAACAGTTAAACCGATATTGACCAATAATTGATAAATCAATAATCGATAAGTCAATATGTTAATAGTTCTATAACGTTTTGGTATATCGACAAATCGATAACCGATAAGTCAAACTGATAAACTTCAAAATTGAACCAACCAACCGATATGCAGCCTACTGGAAACTAACTTAAACAGAGGTGGGGCGAAATAGATACTCCCTCCTTTCCTTTTTAATTGTCGTAATTTCCTTTTTGAGAGTCAAACAATATGAATTGATATGAGAAAAATTACAGTTTATAATACTTTCCGTATGGTTATTGAATGTTATTCAAAATATCCTATTAATGTAACCTAATTTAGCTTTGAGAAATAGTCAAATTGACTCTCAAAAAGTTTCCGTTTAATAGTTTTAAATTTGCTTGATATTGATCGTCTTGGAATACCTGAACTTCCACCTTTGACTTATCATTTTGTATATCCCTCACTGTTTTTTCCCTTGGAAAAGAAAAAATATAGTGTCAACTTTGTTGGTGCTAGTTCTAAGTTCAGCTAGGGGTCCCTCCTCTTGAACCTTTCTCTACAACTCATAGATACCCCAAACCCAAAATGAAGAAAGAACAATCTTAATTTAAGTAGAAGAAACTGAGCTATTTTGTAGTAACGACTTTTCAAAATGGGCTAGCTTGGTGCCCATTGAAGTAAAGTGCATTTGAATTTCACCAGTGAAATTAACTATTTTCACAACTTGATGAAATATATCTAAATTAATCACAATCACATTAAACTTAGAAACATTAACAGAAACTAATACAGCTAAGTTAAAATTGCCCTCTTCTCTAGGCTGTAAACATTAGTTACGTTCCATTGGCGTCACACATAATTTGACAGGTTTCATACACAATATTCTGCAAAATTTACCCATTTGATGTTGGCTCTCTGTCGTTTATCCGGCTGATTTTCAAACTCTCATACAAAAATGCTCTCTGCTGAGTCCACAAGTAATGCATTCATATGATACGAGTAGTCATTCAAATGAGAAACAAAAAGTATATGGACATGAATCGATTGAGTCATCCACACTTCAGTATATAAAACAAATGTTGGGAAGCAAACTGTATATACTCATCATTTCTCACAAATGATATTTACATTATCTTCCAATGTATCAAAAAATATATATATCTTCATGAAATGAAATTAGCGTAGTAACGCAGGCGGATGACAGTGATACAAACAAAATCTTCACAAAATGAGAAATTTGAGCCGCAATAACATGTAGATATTGGTGCTAATATGGATGTCAAGAGAGGACATTGAAAACCTAAGCAGTGCAAGCAACCTTGATAAACACGTCCTCCAAAGTTTTAAATACATAAATAAATAAATAAATAAATAAATAAATAAATAAATACATAAATAAATAAATAAATAATGAAAGAAATGTTACCTGATTCCGGGCAGCAAACTGGAAACAACGAGATTTGATGACCATTCCACCACGGAGAATGCTCGCCCAAAAAATATTTTTGAATTCGGAAACCGAAAAACCTCTAAGCTACTCCTAAAATAAGGTTTAGTCAAGCTTTTGAGAGGTTTTTAGTGTTTTACGGAAAAAATGACTTTGTTTCAAAAATTTAATTATTCACTCAATTAATTTAAGTAACAACCGAATTTACGAAATTACTGAGTCGCCACTTAATTTTTGAGGAAAAATCAAGAAAACCGTTAAAAATAATTTTAAAAGATTAAAACAGAAAAATCTTTTGAAAATCCCAAAGAGTGAGTTCGGGTTCGTATTTCCATTTCAAGAAGGTTTTACGCACTTGAAACGGCCGCTAACGTGCGGTTATCCAACGATTAAAACAATATTT
>JBCEWC010012947.1:0-15463 GCA_038996855.1 Solanum aculeatissimum | reverse complement strand
CCCCAAGCCCTGGGCAGCGCCAGGAACCGTGGGCTAACACCCACGAAAAACTGCCCAAATAACTTATTTCCGGGTCCTTGACCCATAAAATACTACCAGGTCATCTTCAACTCTGTCGGGTCACTAGGCCCCTTGAATGGCTCATTATAGACCCTTTTTTATAATGTTTTGCGAAAATTGGCCCCACGCCCCGACCAACACCAAGAACCGTGAGCTAATACCCACGAAAAACTTCCCAAATCGCTTGATTCCTGTTCCTTAGACCATAAATTCTTACCAGGCCATCTCCAATCTGGAAGGGCCACTTGGGATTCTTGCCTGGATCATTACGGACCCCTCGGTATAATGTTTTGGGAAAGTTGGCCCCGAGCCTTGGGCAGTGCTAGGATCCGTGGGCTAACACCCATGAAAAACAACCCAAATCGCCTGTTTCCTGTTCATTGGCCCATAAAATCCTACTAGGCCATCTCTAACCCCATTGGGAAACCTGAGATTCTTGCCTGGCTCATTACAAACCCCTCAGTATAGATTTTCAGGAATGTTGGCCCCGATCCCCGGGCAGCGCCAGGAACCGTTGGCTAACACCCACAAAAAACTTCCCAAATCACCTATTTCCTGTTCCTCAGCCCATAAAATCTTACCAAGCCATCTCCAACCCCGTCGGGCTACCTGGGCCTCTTTTTATGCTTGTTACGGACCCCTTGGTATAATTTTTTGGGAATGTTGACACCTATCCCCAGGCAACGCCTTGAACCATGGGCTAACACCCATGAAAAACTACCCAAATCGTCTGTTTCCTGTTCTTTGTCCCATAAAATTCGACCACGCCATATCCAAACCAGTTGGGCTACCTTGGCCTATTTCTTGGCTTCTTACGGACCTCTAGGTATAAATTTTTTGGAAAGTTGACCTCGAGCCCTGGGCAGCGCTAGGAATCGTGGGCTAACACCCATGAAAAACTGCCCAAATCGCTTGTTTACTTTTTCTTGGCTCATAAAATCCTACCTGTCCATATACAACCCTGGAGGGCCACTTGGGCCTCTTTCCAGGCTCGTTACAGACCCCTTAGTATAAATTTTTGAGAAAGTTGGCCGCGAGGCCTGGGCAGCGCCAGGAACCATGGACTTACACCCATAAAAAACTACCTAAATCGCCATTTTCCTGTTCCTTGGCCATAAAATCCTAACAGGCCATCTCTAATCCTGCCAGGCCACCTGGGCGTCTTTCCTGGCTCGTTATGGACCCGTTGGTATAATGTTTCAGGAAAGTTGGCCTTGATCCCCAGGCAGCGCCAGGAACCATGGGCAAATACTTACGAAAAATTACCCAAATAGCTAGTTTCCTGTTCCTTGGCCCATAAAATCCTACAAGGTCATCTCAAACCCCATTGGTCCACTTGGGCCTCTTTCCTAACTTATTGTAGACCCCTCGGTATAATTTTTGGGAAAGGTTGCCACGGGTCCCGATCAGCAACAGGAATCGTGGGCTAACTTCCAAAAAAAACTACCCAAATCACCTATTTCCCTTTCCTTGGCACATAAAATCTTACCAGGCCATCTCCAACCCCTCCGGGGCACCTGGGCATCTTTCTTGACTCATTACAGACCCCTCGGTATAATATTTAGGGAATGTTGTCCCCGATCCCGGGGCAGCATCTTGAACCATGGGCTAACACCCACAAATAACTACCCAAATCACCTTGGCCCATAAAATCCTACTAGGCCATCTCCAACCCAGCCAGGATATCTAGGCCTATTTCCTGACTCGTTATGGACCCCTCAATATAATTATTCGGGAAATTTAACCCCGAGCAGCACCAGGAATCGTGGGCTAATACCCACGAAAAATTGCACAAATAGTCTGTTTCCTGTTTCCTGTTTCTTGGCCCATAAAATCCTACCAGGCCATGTCTAACGCTGCCGGGCCACCTAGGCCTCCTTCATAGCTTGTTACAGACCCCTCGATATAATGTTTCAAGAAATTTGGCCCCAAACCTTGGGCAGCACCAGGAATCGTGGGCTTACACCCACGAAAACTGCCCAAATCGCCTATTTTCTATTCCTTGGCCCATAAAATCCTTCCAGGTCATCTCGAACCCCGCCGGGCCACTTGGGCCTCTTGCCTCGCTTGTTGTAGACCCGTCGGTATAATATTTTGGGAAAGTTGGCTCTGAGCCCCGAGCAACACCAGGAATCGTGGGCTAACACCCACGAAAAACTACCCAAATCACCTGTTTCCTTTTTCTTAGCCCATAAAATCCTACCAGACCATCTCCAACCCCGCCGAGGAAACTGGGCCTTTTTGTTGAATCATTACGGACCCCTCAGTATACTGTTTTGGGAAATTTTGCCCCAATCCCCGGGAAACGTCTTGAACTGTGGGTTAAAACCCACGAAAAATTACCCAAATCACCTTTTCCCTGTTCCTTGGCCCATAAAATCCTACCAGGTCATCTCCAACTCAGTCAAGACACTTGGGCCTATTTCCTAGCTCGTTACGGACCCTCAATATAATTATTCAAGAAAATTGACCCCGAGCCCTGGCCAGCGCATGGAACCGTGGGCTAACACCGATGAAAAATTGCTCAAATCGCCTGTTTCTTTTTCCTTGGCCAATAAAATCCTACCAGGCCATCTCACACTCTGTCGGGACACCTGGGACTCTTGCTTGGCTTGTTATGGACCCCTCGATATAATCTTTTGGGAAAGTGTGCCCCAAACCCCAGGTAGCGCCAGGAACCGTGAGCTAACACCCACCAAAAACTACCCAAAATGCTTGTTACCTGTTCCTTGACCCATAAAATCCTACCAAGTTATCTCCAATCCCGTCGGGTCACTAGGCTTATTTCCTGGATCATTACAGACCCCTCGGTATAATATTTCAGGAATATTTTCCCCGAGCCTGGACCAGCACAAGGAATCACGGGCTAAGTTCCATGGAAAATTACCCAAATCGCCAGTTTCTTATTCCTTGGCCCATAAATCCTTACCAGGTCATCTCTAATCCCACCGGGCCACTTGGGCCTTTTTCCTAGCTCGGTCCAGACCCCTCAGTATAATTTTTTAGGAAAGTTGGCCCCGAGCAGCGTCAGGAATTATGGGCTAATGCCCACGAAAAACTGCTCAAATCACTTGTTTCCTTTTCCTTGGCCCATAAAATCCTACGAGGCCATCTCCAACCCCGCCAGGGCACCTGGTCCTCTTTTTTGGCTCATTATGGACCCCTCGGTATAATGTTTTGGGAAAGATGGGCTCGAACCCTGGGCAGTGTCTTGAATCGTGGGCTAATACCCAAAAAAAACTACCCAAATCACCTTTTTCTTGTTCCTTATCCCATAAAATTGTACCTGGCAATCTCCAACCCAACTGGGACACCTAGGACTATTGCATAGATCGTTACGGACCCCTCAATATAATTTTTGTGAAAGTTAGCCCCGAGCCTCGGGCAGCGCCAGGAATCGTGGGCTAACACCCACGAAAAATTGTACAAATAGTATGTTTCCTGTTCCTTGGCCCATAAAATTCTACCAGGTCATCTCTAATGTCCATGGGCCACCTAGGCCTCCTACCTAGCTCGTTACGGACCCCTTGGTATTATTGTTTAGTAAAGTTGGCCCTGAACCCTGAGCAGCGCCAGGAGCCGTGGGTTAAAACCCATGAAAAACTGCCCAAATCTCCTGTTTCCTATTTCTTGGCCCCCTAAAATTCTACAAGGTTATCGCCAACCCCTTCGGGTCACTAGGACTCTTGCCTGACTCATTACAGACCCCTCGGAATAATATTTCAAGAATGTTAGCCTCGACCCCCAAACAACACCAAGAATCATGGGCTAAGACCCACGAAAAGATTCCCAAATCGCCAATTTCCGATCCCTTGGCCAATAAAATCCTACCAGGGCATCTACAACCCCGCTGGACCACCTTGTCCTCTTGACTGACTCTTTGCAGACCCCTCGGTATAATATTTTGAGAAAGTTGGACCCGAGCCCCGAGAAGTGCAAGGAATCATGGGCTAACACCCACAAAAGACTACCTAAATCACCTGTTTCGTTTTCCTTGGCCCATAAAATCCTACCAGGCCATCGCTAACCCCACCGAGGCACTTGGGCCTCTTTCTTGTCTCATTACGAACCCCTCGGTATAATGTTTTGGGAAAGTTAGCCCCGATCCCCGGGAAATGTCTTGAACCGTGGGCTAACACCCATGAAAAACTACCCAAATCACTTTTTTCCTGTTCCTTGGACCATAAAACCTTACCAGACCATATCCAACCCAGCCGGGAACCTTGGCTTATTGCCTAACTCGTTACAGAACCCTCGGTATAATATTTCAAAAAACTTGGTCTCGAGCCTTGGGCAGCGCTAGGAACCGCAGACTAACACCAACGAAAAATTTCCCAAATCACCTTTTTCCTATTTCTTGGCCCATAAAATCCTACCAGTCTATCTACAACCCCGCCGGGACACCTGGGCCTCTTTTGTGGCTCGGTACAGACCTCTCGGTATAATTTTTCCAAAAAGTTAGCCCCAAGCCCCGGGTAGCGCCAGGAAATGTGGGCTAACACCCACAAAAAAATGCAAAAATTGCTTGTTTCCTATTTCTTGGCAAATAAAATCCTACTAGGATTTCTCCAACCACGACAGGCCAACTAAGCCTCCTTCTTGGCTTATTACGGACCACTCGATATAAATTTTTAGGAAAGTTGGCCCCGAGCCCCGGGAAACGCCAAGAACTGTGGTCTAACACCCACAAAACATTGCCCAAATTGCCATTTTACTTTTCCTTGGCCCATAAAATCCTACCAGGCCATCTCCAACCCTGACGGGCCACCTGGGACTCTTGCCTTGCTTGTTACGGACCCCTAGGTATAATTTTTTGGAAAAGTTGGCACAGATCCCAGTGCAGCGCTAGGAACCGTGGGCTAACACACATGAAAAATTGCCCAAATCATTTGTTTCCTGTTCCTTGGCTCATAAAATCCTACCAAGAAATCTCTAACCCCACTGATCCACTTGGGCTTCTTGCATGGCTCATTACAAACCCTTTGGTATAAGCTTTCGAGAAAGTTGGTCTTAAGCCCCGGGCAGCGCCAAGAACCGTGGGCTAACTCCCATGTAAAACTACCCAAATCACCTATTTCCTGTTCCTTGACCCATAAATTCCTACCAGGCCATCTCCAACTTGGACGGGCCACCTGGGCCTCTTGCATGTCCTTTTACAGACCCCTCAGTATAATGATTAAGGAAAGTTAGCTCCGAGCCCCGAGCAGTGCCAAAAACCGTGGGCTAACACCCACGAAAAACTGCCCAAATTGCCAGTTTCCTGTTCCTTGGCCCATAAAATCCTACCAGGAAATCTCCAACCCCGCCAGGACACTCTGGCCTTTTGCCTAGCTTGTTACAGACCCCTCAGTATAATATTTTGGGAAAATGGGCCCAAAGCGTCGGGCATCGCCAGGAACCGTGGGCTAACACCCACGAAAAATTACCCAAATCACCTGTTTCCTATTCTTTGGACCATAAAATCCTACCACGCCATCTGTAATACTGACAGACCACATGGGCCTTCTTCTTGGCTCATTACAGACCCCTTGGTATAATTTTTCAGGAAAGTTTACCCCAATCCCCGGGCAGTGCCAGGAACCGTGGCCTAACACCCATGAAAAACTACCCAAATCACCTGTTTTCTGTTCCTTGGCTCATAAAATCCTACCAGGCCATCTCCAACCCCTTTGGGCCACCTAGGTGATTGGCTCATTACGAACCCTTTGGTATAATTTTTTAAGAAAGTTGGCCCCGAGCCCAGGGTAGAGCCAAGAATCTGTGGGCTAACACCCACTAAAAACTACCCAAATAACCTGTTTCTTGTTCCTTGACCCATAAAATCCTACCAGGCCATCTTAAATCTCGCCGGACCACCTAGTCCTCTAGCCTGCATTGTTACAGACCCCTCGGTATAATTCTTTGGGTAAGTTGTCCTCGATCCCTGGGCAGCTCCAGGAACTGTAGGCTTACACCCACGAAAAACTGCCCAAAATGCCCGTTTCCTGTTCCTTGGCCCCTAAATTCCTACTAGGCCAGCCCCAACCCAGACGGGCCACCTCAGATTCTTGCCTTGCTCATTAAACACCCTTCGGTATAATGTTTTGGTAATGTTGGCCATGAGGCCCGGGCAGTGCCAAGAACGATAAGCTAACACCCACAAAAAACTACCCAAATCGACTGTTTCCTATTTCTTGGCCCATAAATTACTACCAGGCCATCTCTAATACCGCCGGCCCACTTGGGCCTCTTGATACGATCGTTACGAACCCCTTTATATAATATTTCTAGAAAGTTGTCCCCGATCCCCAGGCAGCGCCTTGAATCGTTGGCTAACACCCATGAAAAACTACCCAAATCACCTATTTCCTGTTTCTTGGACCATAAAATCCTACCAGGCTATCTATAACTTAGCTGGCCCACCTTGGCCTATTGCCTGGCTTGTTATGTATCCCTCGGTATAATATTTTGGGAAAGTTCGCCACGAGCCATGGGAAGCACCAGAAACCATGGGCTAACACCCACGAAAAATAGTCCAAATCGCCTGTTTCCTGTTTCACGGCCCATAAAATGCTACCAGTCAATGTTTAACCCCGACGAGGCACCTTTCCTAACTCATTACGGACTCCTCAGTATAATGTTTGGAGAAAGTTGGCCCTGCGCCCCGGGCAGCGCCAAAAACCGTGGGCTAACACCCACAAAAACTATCTAAATCACCTCTTTCCTGTTCCATGACCCATAAAATCCTACCAAGCCATCTACAACCCCTCTGGGCCATCTGAACCTCCTACCTGGTTTATTATGGACCATTCACTATAATATTTCAAGAAAGTTGGTCCCGAGCCCCGGGCAACTCCTAGAACTGTGGGCTAACACCCACGAAATATTGCCCAAATAGCCTGTTTCCTGTTCCTTGGCCCATAAAATCTTATTAGGCCATCTCAAACCCCTCCAGACCACATGGTCCTCTAGCCTATCTCATTACATACCCCTTGGTATAATATTTTGGAAAAGTTGTCCCCGAGCCCCAAGCAGCGCCAGGAACCGTGGGCTAACACCCACGAAAAATTGCCCAAATCGCCTATTTCCTGTTCCTTGACCTATAAATTCCTACCAGGCCATCCCCAAACTGAACAGGCCACCTGGGCTTCTTTACTGGATTGTTGCAAACCCTTTGGTATAAATTTTTGAGAGAGTTGTCCCCGAGCCCCGGGCAGTGCCAAGAATCATAAGCTAACACCTACAAAAAATTGTCCAAATTAACCTTTTCCTCTTTCTTGGCCCATAAATTCCTACCAGGCCATTTCCAACCCCGTCGGCCTACTTGGGCCTCTTGCTTGGCTCGGTACGAATCTATTGGTATAATTTTTCTGGAAAGTTTTCTTCGATCCCCCAGCAACACCTTGAACCATGGGCTAACACCTACAAAAACTTTGAAAATCACCTGTTTCCTATTTCTTAGACAATAAAATCCTACCAGGCTATGTCCAACCCAGCTGGACCACCTTGGCCTATTTCCTGGCTCGGTAAGTACCCCTCTGTATAATATTTTGGGAAAGTTGGCCACAAGCCCTGGGCAGCATCAGGAACCATGGGCTAACACCGACGAAAAATAGCCCAAATCGCCTGTTTCCTATTTCATGGCCTATAAAATGCTACCAGTCAATCTTTAACCGCCGAGACACTTGGGTCTTTAGCCTAGCTCATTATAGACCCCTCGGTATAATATTTCGAGAAAGTTGGCCGCGTGCCCCAGGCAACGCCAGAAACTGTGGGCTAACACCCACAAAAACTGTCTAAATCGCCTGTTTCCTATTCCTTGGCCCATAAAATCCTACCAGGCCATCTCCAACCCCTTCGGGCCACCTAAGCATCTTTCCTGGATCGTTATGGACCCGTCACTATAATTTTTGAAGAAAGTTGGTCCCGAGTCCCAAGCAGTGTCAGGAACCGTAGGCTAACACCTATAAAAAATTGCCAAAATCACCTATTTCTTATTTCTTGGCCCATAAAATCCTACCAGGCCATCTCCAACTCTGCCGGGCCACCTGGGCTTCTTGCCTGGATTGTTACGGACCCTTTGGTATAATATTTTGGGAAAGTTGGCCCAGAGCCCTGGGTAGCGCCAGGAACCGTGGGCTAAGACCCACACAAAAGTTCCCAAATCCCCTATTTCCTATTCCTTGGCCTATAAAATCCTACCAGACCATCTCCAACCCTGTCAGGCCACCTGGGCTTCCTACCTGCTTGTTAAGAACTCTTCGGTATAATATTTCAAGAAATTTGGCCACAAGCCCCGGGCAGCGCCAGGAACTATGGGCTAACACCCACAAAAAACAACTCAAATTGCCCGTTTCATGTTCCTTGGACCATAAAATCCTATTGTGCCATCTCCAACCCCGTTAGGCCACCTGGGCCTCTTTCTTGGTACGTTATGGATCCCTCGGTAAAACATTTCATGAAAGTTTGCCCCGGGCATCGCTAGGAACCGTGGGCTAACACCAACGAAAAATTGCCCAAAGCACCTATTTCCTATTCCTTTGCCCATAAAATGCTACCAAGCCATCTCCAACCTTGTTGGGCCACCTGGGCCTTTTGCCTGGCTCGTTACGGACCCCTCAATATAATCTTTTAGGTAAGTTGGCCCCGAGCCCCGGGCAACACCTCGAACCGTGCTCTAACGCCCATGAAAAACTACCTAAATTGCTTGTTTCCTGTTCTTTGGCCCATAAAATCTTACCAATCCGTCGCCAACCCAGCTGGGACACCTGGGCCTATTGCCTGGCTCGTTACGGATCACTTGGTATATTTTTTAAGAAAGTTAGCCTCGAGCCTCAGGCAGCGCCAGGAAATATGGGCTAACACCCATGAAAAACTACCAAAATTGTTTGTTTCCTGTTCCTTGGCCTATAAAATCCTACCAGGCCATATTTAATGCCACCAAGGCACCTGGGTCTCCTTCTTGGCTCATTACAGACCCCTTGGTATAACCCTTTGACAAATTTGGCCCCGAACCTCGGGCACCGTCAGGAACCGTGGGCTAACACCCATGAAACACTGCCCAAATTGTCTGTTTTTTCTTATTCCTTGGCCCATAAACTCCTACCATGCCACCTCCATCCCCACCAGGCACATGGTATTCTTGATTTTCTCATTATAGACCCCTCGGTATAACCTTTTAGAAAAGTTGGCCTGAGCCCTGGGAAGCACTAGGAACTATGGGCTAACACCTATGAAAAACTGTCAAATCGTCTATTTCCAGTTGCTTAGCCTATAAATTCCTACCAGGCCATCTCCAACTCAGATGGGCCACCTGAGCCTCTTTACTAGGTCGTAACAGACTCCTCGTTATAACTTTTCGTGAAAGTTTAACTCTACTTCCAGGAAACGCCAGGAACTTTGTGCTAACACCTATGAAAAACTACTCAAATCACTTGTTTCCTGTTCCTTGGCCCATAAATTCCTACCAGGACATCTCCAACCCAGACGGGCAATTTGGGACTCTTGACTGGCTCATTACGGATCCCTCGGTATAATATTTTGGTAAAGTTATCCCTGATCCCTAGGCAACGCGAGGAACCGTGAGCTAACACCCACGAAAAACTACCCAAATTGCTTATTTCCTGTTCCTTGGTCCATAAAATCCTACCAAACCATCTCCAACCCCTCTAATTTACCTGGGCTTCTTTCATAGATCATCATGGACCCCTCAGTATAATATTTTGGGAAAGATGGCTCCGAGCCTCGGGCAGCACCAGGAACCGTGGGCAAACATCCATGAAAAACTCCCTAAATCACTTATTTCCTATTCCTTAGCCCATAAAGTCCTACAGGGCCATCTCAAACTCTACTCGACCACCTTGCCCTCTTGCCTGGCATGTTATAGACCCCTTGGTATAATTGTTTGAGAAAGTTGGCCCTAATCCCCGGGCAGCACCTTGAACCATGGGCTAACACCTACGAAAAACTACATAAATCACCTATTTTCTGTTCCTTGGCCCATAAAATTCTACCAGGCCAACTCCAACCCAGCCGGGCTACCTTGGCCTATTACCTGTCTTGTTATAAACCCCTCGGTATAGTCTTTTTGGAAAGTTGTCCCCGAGCCTTGGTCAGTGACAGGAACAGTTGGCTAACACGCACAAAATATTGCCCAAGTTGCTTGTTTCCTGTTTCTTGGCCTATAAAATCCAGTTCATATCCAACACCACCGAGCCACCTAGACCTCTTATTTCTTTCTTTATGGATCCCTCGGTATAATTTTTCAGGAAAGGTTGCCCCGAGCCCCGGGTAGCGCCAGGAATCGTGGGCTAACACCCAAAAACAATTGCCCAAATCACCTATTTCTTGTTCCTTGGCCGATAAAATCCTACCAAGCCATCTCCAACCTCGCCGGGCCACCTAGGCTTCTTTCCTGGCATGTTACAGACCCCTAAGTATATTTCTTTTGGAATGTTGGCCCCGACCCCAGGCAGCTCCAAGAACCATGGGCTAACACCTACAAATAATTGCCCAAATCACCTATTTCCTGTTCCGTGGCCAATAAATTTCTACTAGGCCATATGCAACCCGGATGGGCCACCTGGTCCTCTTGCCTGGATCGTTACGGACCCCTCAGTGTAATATTTCGAGAAATTTATCCCCGATCCTCGAACAACGCCTTGAACCATGGGCTAACACCCACAAAAAACTAACTAAATTGCTTATTTCTTGTTCTTGGCCCATAAAATCATACCGAGCCAACTCAAACCTAGATGGGCCACTTTTGCCTATTTCCTGGCTTGTGACGGACCCCTCAGTATAATATTTTGGGAAAGTTGGCCCCGAGCCCTGGGCAATGCCAGGAAGCATAGGCTAACACCCACAAACAATTGCCCAAATCGCATGTTACCTGTTTCTTGGCCCACAAAATCCTACCAGGACATCTCCAACCCCGCCGGGCCACTTGGGCCTCTTTCCTAGCTCATTACGGACCCCTCGGTATAATTATTCGGGAAAATTGACCATGAACCTTGGGCAGTGCCAGGAACCGTGGGCTAACATCCATGAAAAATTGCCCAAATTGCCTGTTTCTTATTTCTTGGCCCATAAAATCCTACCAGACTATTTCCAACCCTGCCGAGCTACCTAGGCCTCTTACCAGGCTTGTTATAGACCCCATGATATAATATTTTTTTAAATTTGTCCCAGAGCCCCGGGCAGCACCAGGAACCGTGGGCTAACACCAATGATAAATTGCCCAAATCGCCTATTTTCTTTTACTTGACCCATAAATTCCTACCAGTCCATCTCCAACCTGTACGGGCCACCTGGGTCTCTTGCCTGGCTTGTTATAAACTCCTCGGTATAAATTTTTTAGAAAGTTGGCTCCGATCCCAAGATAGCGCCTTGAACCATGGGGTAATACTCATGAAAAACTACCCAAACTGACTATTTCCTGTTCCTTGATCCATAAAATCCTACCAGGCCATCTGCAACCCAGTTGGTCCACCTTAGCCTCTTACGTGACTTGTTACAGACCCCTTGGTATAATATTTTGAGAAAGTTGGCTCCGAGCCCTGTGCAGCGACAGGAATCACAGGCTAACACCTACAAAAAACTACCCAAACCCCTGTTTTCTGTTTCTTTGCCCATAAAATCCTACCTGTCTAACTCCAACCCCGCCAGGACACCTGGGCTTCTTGATTGGCTCATTAAGGACCCCTCGATATAATATTTTGGGAAATTTTTCCATGAGCCCCGGGTAGCGCCAGGAACCGTGGGCTAACACCCACAAAAAACTATCCAAATCGCTAGTTTCCTATTCCTTGGCCTATAAAATCCTACCAGACCATCTCCAACCTCGTCGGGATACCTGGGCTTCTTTTTTTGCTTGTTCCAAAACCTTCGGTATTAATTTTCAAGAAAGTTAACCCCTAGCCCCAGGCAGCGCCAAGAACCATGTGCTAACACCTACGAAAAACTGGCTAAATTGTCTGTATCCTGTTACTTGGCCTATAAAATCCTACCAGGCCATCTCTAATATCGTTAGGTTATGTGAGCCTACTACCTGGCTCATTACGGACTCATAGGTATAATTTATCGAGAAAGTTGTCCCTGAGCCCCGGGCAGCGCCAGGAACCGTGGGCTAACACCCACAAAATATTGTCCAAATCGCCTATTTCCTGTTCCTTAGCCCATAAATTCCTACCAGGTCATCTCCAGCTCAGACGGGACACCTGGGCCTCTTACCTGGCTTGTTACACATTCCTCGATATAAATTTTTAAAAAGTTTGCCCCGAGCCCAGGGCAACGACAGGAACTGTGGGCTAACACCCACAAAAAACTGCCCAAATTGCTTGTTTCTTGTTCCTTGGCCATAAAATCCTATTAGGTCATCTCCAACCCTGTCTGTCCAAAAGGGCTTCTTACCTAGCTTGTTATAGACCCCTCAGTATATTTTTTTGGGAAAATTGGCCTCGAGCCCAAGGCAGCGATAGGAACTGTGGGCTAACACCCACGAAAAACTACCCAAATTATCTGTTTCCTTTTCCTTGGCCCATAAATTCCTACCAGGCCATTGCTAGGCCTACTACGCCTCTTTCCTGGCTTATTTTGGACCCCTCGGTATAATATTTTAGGAAAGTTAGCCCCGAGCTCTGAGCAGCACCAGGAAACGTGGGCTAATAACGAAAAACTACCCAAATCACCTATTTTTTTTCCTTGGCCCATAAAATCCTAACAGGCCATCTCCAACACTGTCGGGCCATAAGGGCCTCTTGCCTGTCTTGTTATAGACCGCTCGGTATAATTTTTTGGGAAAGTTGGCCTTGAACCTCGGGCAGTGCCAGGATCCATGGGCTAAGACCCACGAAAAACTTCTCAAATGGCATGTTTCTTGTTCCTTGGTATATAAAATCCTACCAGGACATCCCTAATTCTGCCGAGCCACCTGGGCCTCCTGCCTGGCTCGTTATGGGTACCTTGGTATAATTTTTAAGGAAAGTTGGCCCTAATCCCCGGGAAGTGCCAGGAACTGTGGGCTAACACCCACGAAAACTGCACAAATTACCTATTTTCTATTCCTTGACCCATAAATCCTACCAGACACTCCCCAACCCCATCGGGCTACTTAGCCATCTTGCCTGACTCGTTATGGACCACTCAGTATAATATTTCATGAAAGTTGGCCCCGAGCCCCATGCAACGCTAGGAATCGTGGGCTAACACCCACAAAAAACTATTCAAATCACTTGTTTCCTGTTTCTTAGCCCATAAAATCCTACCAGACTATCTATTACCCTACCGAGCCAGCTGGTCCTCTTACCTGGCTCGTTACGGACCCCTCGGTATAACATTTTGATAAATATGGCCCCGATCCTCTGGCAACGCCTTGAATCGTGGGCTAACACCCATGAAAAACTACTCAAATTGCCTTTTTACTGTTCCTTGGCCCATAAAATCCTATCAGGACATCTCCAACGCTTCCAGGCCACCTTGTCCTATTGCTTGGATCGTTACAAATCCCTCAGTATAATTCTTTGGTAATGTTGGCCCCGAGCCCTTGGCAGCGACAGGAACAGTGGGCTAACACCCATGAAAAATTGCACAAATCGCCTGTTTCTTGTTTCATGGCCTATAAAATCCTACCAGTCCATCTCCAACCCCGCTGGGCTACCTTGGACTCTTGCTTGTCTAGTTACGGACCCCTCGGTATAATGTTTTGAAAAAGTTTTCCCCCAGCCCTGGGCAGCGATAGGAACTGTGGGCTAACACCCACAAAACACTACCCAAATCACCTGTTCCTTGGCCAATCAAATCCTACCTGGCCATCTCCAACCTAGCCGGGCCACCTGGGATTTTTTCTTGTCTCGTTAAGAACCCTTAGGTATTATTTATGGAGAAAGTTGTCCCCGAGCCCCAGGCAACGCCAGGAACCGTGGGCTAACACCCACGAAAAACTGCCCAAATCACCTATTTCTTGTTCCTTTGACCATAAATTCCTACCAGGCCATCACCAACCCAGACGGTCCACCTGGGCCTCTTGCCTGGATCATTACGGACCCCTCAGTATACTATTTCAGGCAATTTGTCCCCGAGCTCCGGGCAGCACCTTGAACCGTGGGTTAAAACCCATGTAAAACTACCCAAATTGCCTATTTCGTGTTTCTTGGCTTATAAAAACCTACCAAGCCATCTCAAACCCAGCCAGGCCACCTTGGTTTATTGCCTGGGTCATTACAGACCCCTCGGTATAATTTTACAGAAAAGTTGGCCCCGAGCCCTGGGCAGCGACAGGAACCATGGGCTAACACCCATGAGAAACTGCCCAAATCGCCTATTTCCAGTTTCTTGGCCCATAAAATCCTACTAGTCCATATTCAACCCCGTCGGGCCTCTTAGGCCTCTTGCCTGGCTTGTTACGGACCCCTTGGTATAATATTTTTGGAAAGTTGGCCCCGAGCCTCGAGCAACGCTAGGATTCGTGGGCTAACACTTACGAAAAACTTCCCAAGTCGCCTGTTTCCTGTTGGCCCATAAAATCCTACCAGGCCATCTCCAACCCAGTAGGACCACCTAGGCCTCTTGAGTGGCTCGTTACAAACCCATCAGTATAATATTTTTGAAAAGTTGACCTCGAGCCCCATGCAGTGCCAGGAACCGTGGGCTAACACTAACAAAAAACAACCATAATCACTTGATTCCTATTCCTTGGCCCATAAAATCCTACCAGGTCATTTCCAACCTCGTCGTACCAATTGGAACTCTTACCTGACTTGTTACAAACCCCTCGGTATAATGTTTCATGAAAGTTGGCCCCGGGAAGTGCCTTGAACCGTTGGCTAACACCCACAAAAAATTACCCAAATTGCCTGTTTCCTTTTTCTTGACCCATAAAATCCTACCAAGCCATCTCCAACCCAGCCGGGACACCTTGGCCTATAGTCTATCTCATTAAGAACACCTCGATATAATTTTTTGGGAAAGTTGGCCTCGAGTTGTTCGCAACGATAGGAACCATGGGCTAACACCCACAAAAAACTTTCCAAATTTTCTGTTTCCTATTTCTTAGCCCATAAAATCCTACTAGTCCATCTCCAACCCCACCGACCCACCTGGACCTCTTGCATGGATTGTTACGGACCCCTTGGTATAATTTTATGCGATAGTTGTCCCCGAGCCTCGGGCAGCGCCAGGAACTATCGGCTAACACCCACAAAATATAACCCAAATCGCTTGTTTACTGTTCCTTGGCCCATAAAATCCTACCAGGCTATCTCTTACCCCACCAGGCCACCTGGTCCTCTTACCTGGCTTGTTACGAACCCCTCGGTATAATATTTTGAGAAATTTGGCCGCAATCCCCGGGCAGCGCCTTGAATCGTGGGCTAACACCCATGAAAAACTATCCAAATCGCCTATTTACTATTTCTTGGCCCATAAA
>JBCEWC010012946.1:0-15464 GCA_038996855.1 Solanum aculeatissimum | reverse complement strand
AATTGTAGTTTAGGTAATTGTTTACAAAGTATTTTAATTTTTTGTATATATTTTTTATCTTCTTTATCGAAGTTATATTCTATAAATGAGGAAGATATTAAGTGTTGTAGTAAAATATGTGCACTTTTTTTGTACTTTTAAGGCATTATCAGTTGATTATAATATGTAGATTTCCACAGTGGCAACCACAAAATCACTACCCAATCTCCTAACTTATTTTTTTTTGTGGTCGAGTTTAACCTCGCCAAGGATAAATGTTGCTTGGCGAAGGTAACTAAGGGAGTTGTATAAGATATTAGAAGAGTGGGAAAAACAACACAGGCAGTATGTACTTTCAGTCAGTTTATCTTTGATCGTAGTATTTTATTTCCTCCTTTAGGTAATTAATCAAGTTGTGCACCTTCTTGTTGCGTGACTATAACGATTCCTGTATGCAACTTAATGGATATTTGTGGGCCTTTATCGATACTATCCAGTGCAGTTGTAATTAGAATTCACCCACTTACCCTATTTTCGTATGCTACTATTCTCTTTGTCGATGATGGTAGAGTTGATGTACAAATGGGTGTAGTTTTTTGGGGGTAAAAAGGCAGATATAGTTGCAACTTTTGTAATTGGATGCATTCCAATTATTAATATATTGGGTAGAAGTAAATGTGAAATGATGAGTTTCAATTGTAATTGAATTTGAATATATATAAGGAGTAAATCAAATTTAAACCATGTGGCAGTTACACTAATTGCCAAAGTACATGTCTGTTGGGTGGTTTGTAGAGTACAAACTTATATTGTCAAGTGAGTTATACGATCTACTGAGTTGTACTTCATATCAAATTTGAAAGAAGAAATGGTCACGGGAATAAAAACTATGACTGTTTGTCATCTTAATCCAAAGGACACACCTTTTGGGCGTTTCAGAGATGAAAAACAGAAGCAATAGTATTTTGGGTAGGCGAGTCTTTAAGAAAAAAATATTTGGAGAATATTGATGACAAAATATTTTGTAAAGTTATGATAGAAAGTATTTTGTAAAGTTATGACGACAAAATATTTTGTAAGTTATTATATAAACTATTTTGTAACGTAATGATATAAAATATTTTGTAAAGTTATGATGACTAAATATTTTGTAAACTTATGATGACAAAATATTATAAAGTTATGATGTTGCGTGACTATATGTTAAATACTCACAAAATATTTTGTAAAGTCATGATGAAATAATATTTTGTAAAGTTATTGATGACAATATTTTTTTTTGCACGTTTGAGTTGTGGGTCTTGTTCTATCGTGACCATATTCTAAGTTAGTATGTTAGCCTAGGGATTATTTTTAGTTTGTGAACTTGCAAATTTGGTTCGAAATTGTATGCGCAAGATTAGCCTCCAATATATTATTCTTTTTGGTAACTCATTTTTCTTTAAGAATGCAGTTTAAATTTGAAAAGGAATAGTCAGGATAGTATCACAATTAAACCGTCAAAAAGGTTTTGGGAGTTGCTCAAATAGTGTAATTGTGATGTACATTTGAACTTTCCTAAACATATTGAAAAATTCATATTAAGAACGATGAATTAAAATAGTGCATCAGTGATACCCTATTCCTACCAATGAAGTTGCAACAATTACTTTTCTAGTTTACCATTTACATGGCAAAGCAATTGCTCAGATTCCAATATAAATGAGGAAGCTATTGAGCGTGGTACCAAAATATGTGCAAGAAGGCAGATACACTTGCGGCCTGTGTAATTGGATGGGTTCGCCTAGTTAATATATTTGGCAGAAGTAAATGTAAAATGATGAGTGTAAATTGTAATCTAATTTGAGTATATATAAGCAGTAAATCAAATTAAAATCATGTTTTAATTTGGAAAAATAAATGCTCAACGAAATAACAACCATGGCCATTTGACATTTTAATCCAAACGACACATCTTTTGGGCATTTCGTTGATCAAAATCAGAGGCCGCAATATGTATTTCCGGTAGGAGAGTCTTTAAGAAAGAATTCTTTGGAGAATATTGATGCCAAATTTTTTTGTAAAGTTATGATGCAAAATATTTTGTCAAGTTTTGATGCAAAAATATTTTGTAAAGCTATGATACAAAATATTTTGTGCAGTTATGATCATAATTTCTATTGTAAAGTTCTGATGACAAAATAGTGTAAAATTATTCAGGCTAAACTTTTTTTTATGCTTATTAAGAGAGTGGGCCTTCTTGTTGCGTGACTATATCTTGAATACTCACAATATTTTTTGGAAAGTTATGTTGACAAAATAATTTGTAAAGTTATTGATGACAAAATATTTTTTTACGCATCCTCTTTTAGGTAGTTAAGAGAGTTGTGCGTCTTGTTGTTGTGTGACTATATCTTAAATACTCACAGAATATTTTGTAAAGTTATGCTGACACAATATTTTGTGAAGGGATTAATTTTTGTACGTTTCCTCCTTTAGGTAATTAAGAGAGTCATGTGCCCTGTTGACTATATGGTAAGTCAGTATCTTAGCATAGTGATTATTTTTAGTTAGTAAAATTGCAACCAATTGCTGAGATTCGAATCTAAATGAGGAAGCTATTGAGTGTGGTATCAAGCTATGTTGGAGAAGGCAGATATACTTGCGGCCTATGTAATTGGATGGGTTCGAATTAATAATATATTTGACAGAAGTAAATGTGAAATGATGAGCTTTAATTGTTAGTGAATTTGAATATATATAAGCAGTGAATCAAATTAATATCATGCTTTAATTTGAAAAAGTAAATGCTCAATAGATTAACAACCATAAGCATTTGTTGTTGCAATTCAAAGGGCACACCGTTTGCGCATTCGCTAGATCAAAAACCAAGGGCGCAATATGTATTTTCGGTAGACGAGTCTTTACGAAAGAATTCTTTGGAGAATATGGATGACAAAATATTTTGTAAAGTTATGATACAAAATATTTTGTAACGTTATGATACAAAATATTTTGTAAAGGTCTGATACAAAATATTTTGTAAAGTTATGTTGACCAAATATTTTGTAAAATTATGATGACAAAATATTGTATAAACTTGTGATGATTTTTTTTTTACGCTTTCACCTTTGGGTAATTAAGAGCGTTTTGCGCCTTCTTGTTGCGTACCCCTATCTTGAATACTCACGAAATATTTTGTAAAGCTATGCTGATAAATTATTCTATAAAGTTATTAACGACAGAACATTTTTGTACGTTTCCTCCTTGCGGAAATTCATAGAAGTGTGCTCCTTGTTGTTGCATGACTATATGGTAAGTTAATATCTTACCATAGTGATTTTGTTTAGTTTGCCAAGTTACCAATTCTGTAGTAAATTGTATGCACAAGATTAGTCTGGAGCATGTTATTCTTTTCACTAACTCATTTTTCCTTTCGAACCCTTCTTAAATTTGAAAAGGAATATTATAGATAGAATAAGAATTAAAGTGTGTAAAAGGAGTTCGGAGTTGGGAGAATAGTTTAATCGCGATGCTCTATTGAATACTCCTTTTTAAATGAAAATTGGGTTGCGAATGGAAAGTGAGCTACCGAGAAGGCGAACATACTGGAGGGTAATCTTGCAACAAACAATTTAGTTCCGAATTTTCAAGGTGATGGAGTAAAAAAAGGCATTATATTAAGGGGCGATTGATTTGTGTTTTTAACGGTGGCTTTTAAGTTAAACAACAAAACACATAAGTTTGGGACCCCTTACTTTTGGCTGTGAACTTTTTTTGGTACTTTTTAAACTTTAAAGAAGTGATTTTAAGCACTTTGTATATTACCCAAACCCTTTGAAAACTAAAAAAGTGCTTAAAAGGTAATATCCCCCCCCCCCCCCCAACAAAAAAATAAGTCAATCCAAACACACCCACTAAGATACCAACTTACCATAACGGTCAAGCAACGGAAAGATAAAATGCGGAGTATATTTTTTAAAGTTATGCTGATAAAATATTTTGTAAAGTTATTGATGAAAAAATATTTTTTTACGCTTCTTCTTTTAGGTAATTAAGAGTGTCATGCGCCTTCTTGTTGCGTGATTATATCTTGAATACTCCAAAAAACTGTACAGTTATTGATGACAATATATTTTTTTACGCTAACTCCTTTAGGTAATTAAGAGTGTCGTGCGCCCTCTTGTTGCGTGACTACATCTTCAATACTCACAAAATATTTTGTTAAGTTATGCTGACAAAATATTTTGTAAAGTTATTAATGTCAAAATATTTTTGTACATTTCTGCCTTTAGGTAATTAACTGAGTCGTTCTCTTTCAGGTTGCATGGCTATATGGTAAGTCAGTATCTTAACATTGTGATTATTTTTAGGTAGTCAACTTGCAAATTATGAACTAAATTGTATGCGCAAGATTAGTCTCCAGTATGTTATTCTTTTCAGAAACTCATTTCCCTTTCGTATCCCAGTTTATATTTGGAAAGGAATATTCAACATAGTATCACAATTAAAATATCAAAACGGCGTTGGGGTTAATTTGAAAAAGTAAATGCTCAAGAGAATAGAAACCATGACCATTTGTCGTTGCAATCCAAAGGGCACACCATTTGTGCGTTCCCAAGATCTAAAACAGAGGGCGCAATATGTATTTTGGGTAGGCGAGTCTTTATGAAAGAACTCTTTGGAGAATATGGATAACAATACTTTTTAAAGTTATGATACAAAATATTTTATAACGTTATGATGACAAAATATTTTGAAAAGTTATGATGAAAAAATATTGTATAAACTTATGATGACAAAATATTTGTTTACGCTTCCTCCTTTGGGTAATTAAGGGAGTTGTACGCCTTCTTGTTGCGTACCTATATCTTGAATACTCACGAAATATTTTGTAAAGTTATGCTGATAAAATATTTTATAAAATTATTGATGACAAAATATTTTTGCACGTTTTCTCGTTGTGAAATTTAAGCGAATTGTGCTCTTGTTGCGTGACTATATGGTAAGTCAGTATCTTACCATAGTGAATTTATTTAGTTAGCCAAGTTTCCAATTCTGAAGTAAATTGTATGCGCAAGATTAGTCTCCAGTATGTTATTTTTTTCGCTAACTCATTTTTCCTTCCGCACCCAGCATAAATTTGAAAAGGAACATTCTAGACAATATCAGAATTAAAGTGTGAAAAAGGAGTTGGGAGTTGGATGAATAGTTTAATCGCGATGCTATACTAAATACTCCTTTTGTAATCAAAATTGAGTTTCGAATGGAAAGTGAGCTACCGAGAAGACGAACATAGTGGAGGGTAATCTTGTGACATACAATTTAGTTTAGAATTTGCAAGATGACTGAGTAAAAATAGTCATTATATTAAGGGATTATTGATTTAGTTTTTTAACGGTGTATTTTAAGTTAAACAACAAAAGACATAAGTTTGGGACCCCTTACTTTTGGCTTTGATTTTTTTGGGTATTTTTTAAACTTTGAAGAAGTATTTTTAAGCACTTTTGTATACTACTCGAACCCTTCTAGCCTAGTTGGTGAAGGAGCCTACAAGTGGTAACCGCTCCGTATCCATCATCTCTTTGAAGAAGCTGAAAGGCTAGAAGCGGCGCTTTCAAAATCCCTTGACTCTCAGTCATCTCTCTTCTTTTCACCTAAGAATTTTGGATTGGGGGGAACCAGAGAATCGAAAAAAAGAAAAAAACTTAAAAAGTGCTTAAAAGGCAATAGTCTTAAAAAATAAGCCAATCCAAACACTCAAGAAGATAACGACATACCATAACAGTCAAGCAACAGAAAGATAAAATGCGAAGTATATTTTGTAAAGTTATGCTGAAAAAATAATTTGTAAAGTTATTGCTGACTGATTATTTTTTTACGCTTCCTCTTTTAGGTAATTAAGCGTGTTGTGCGCCTTCTTGTTGCATGACTATATGTTGAATACTCAAAAAATATTTGGGAAAGTTATTGATGACAATATATTTTGTAAAGGTCTGATAAAAAATATTTTGTAAAGTTATATTGACAAAATATTTTGTAAAGCTATGATGACCAAATGTTGTATAAGCTTATGATGACAAAATAGGTAGGGGAGTCTTTATGAAAGAATTCTTTGGAGAATATGGATGAAAAAATATTTTGTAAAGTTATGATGACAAAATATTTTGTAAAGGTCTGATACAAAATATTTTGTAAACGTCTGATACAAAATATTTTGTAAAGTTATGTTGACAAATTATTTTGTAAAGTTATGATGACAAAATATTGTATAAACTTATGATAACAAAATATTATTTTACGCTTCTTCCTTTGGGTAATTAAGGGAGTTGTGCGCCTTCTTGTTGCGTACCCCTATACTCACGAAATATTTTGTAAAGCTATGCTGATAAATTATTCTATAAAGTTATTGACGACAAAATATTTTTGCACGTTTCCTCCTTGCAGAAATTCAGAGAATTGTGCTCCTTGTTGCGTGACTATATGGTAAGTCAGTATCTTACCATAGTGATTTTGTTTAGTTCGCCAAGTTGCCAATTCTGAAGTAAATTGTATGCGCAAGATTAGTCTGCAGTATGTTATTCTTTTCGCTAACTCATTTTTCCTTCCGAACCCTTCTTAAATTTGAAAAGGAATATTCTACATAATATCACAATTAAAGTGTGAAAAAGGAGTTGGGTGTTGGTCAAATAGTTTAATCGCGATGCTATACTGAATACTCCTTTTTAATTCAAAATTAGGTTATGAATGGAAAGTAAGCTACCGAGAAAATAAACATATTGTAGGGTAATCTTGCGACATACAATTTAGCTTAGAATTTGCAAGCTGACTGAGTAAAAATAGTCATTATATTAAGGGGCGATTGAATTGATTTTTTAATGGTGGCTTTTAAATTAAACGGCAAAAGACATAAGTTTGGGATCCCTTACTTTTGGCTTTGAATTTTTTTGGTACTTTCTAAACTTTGAAGAAGTGTTTTTAAGAACTTTTGTATATTACCCGAACCCTCGAAAACTTAAAAAGTGCTTAAAAGACAATAGCGAATAAAAAATAAGTCAATCCAAACACTCACTAAGATACCGACTTACCATAACAGTGAAGCAATGGAAAGATAAAATGTGGAGTATATTTTGTAAAGTTATGCTGAAAAAATATTTTGTAAAGTTATTGATGACAAAATATTTTTTGATGCTTCCTCTTTTAGGTTATTAAGAGTGTCGTGCGCCTTCTTGTTGCGTGACTATATCTTGAATTCTCACAAATTTTTTTGTAAATTTATACCGACAAATTATTTGTAAAGTGATTGATGGAAAAATATTTTTGCGTGTTTCCTCCTTGATGTAATTAAGAGAATTGTGCTCCTTCTTGTTGCGTCACAATTTGGTTAGTTTGTATCTTAGCATAGTGTTTTTTTTAGTTAGTCAAGTCGCAAATTTTAAAGTAAATTGTATGGGCAAGATTAGTCTACAGTATGTTATTCTTTTCGGTAACTCCTTTATCCGTCTGAACCCAGTTTAAATTTTAAAAGGAATATTCTAGATAGTATCACAATTGAAGTGTGAAAAAGGAGTTGGGAGTTGCTCAAATAGTTTAATCGCGATGCTATATTGAATACTACTTTTTATGTCAAAATTGGGTTATACTGGAGGGTAATCGGCCGGCATACAATTTAGTTTAGAATTTGCGAAGTGACCGAGTAAAAATAACCATTACATTAAGGGGCTATTGGATTAATTTTTTAACAGTGGCTTTTAAGTTAAAAGGTAAAAGCCAAAAGTTTGGGACTCCCTATTTTTGGCTTTGGTTTTCTTTTGGTACTTTTTTAACTTTGAAGAATTGTTTTTAAGCACTTCTCTATTTTACCCCAACCCTTTGAAAACCTTAAGGCAATCCAAACACCCACTAAGATACCGACTTACCAATGTACTCCACAAAACTTGGTGAAAGCAGAAACTATCCAAGTCGTAAGGGAGGAAGGTTTCAGCAAGTAGGAAGAAGCAAAAGTTGTGTTAACTATAAGGGATCAGTTTCAAACACTTTGGCAACTCAAAGGGAAAATTAAGAAGATAAGAGGGCCATTATGCAAGGAAGAAGGGTCTACTCCCGAGGGTCAACTTCTCCAAGGAGTAATGACTACTGTAGCCCTACTGTATCATTAATCATGAAGAAACAGAACAATTTGGATCCACAAATCAAACCTTCGCACCTAAGTGCAGGAAATTCATCACCAAGATGGATGTTGTAATTGATGAATTCTGGAAAAAATCCTTCTTTTATATCACAGTCTCATTTTTTTGGCTTATACTGAGACTACATTGCAAAGAAATTAAGAAAGATAGCGAAAATGCGACCAAAGGCATACCGATTTGTGATAGCAGATGCTACAGGTTACTACGCTTCTACTGGAACTTCAATGGCATACTGTAAACTTGGTGTTGAAGAAAGCGCATTGAGGCATCTTCAACAGTCCCAATATTTTCATTGGTTAAACATTGGCAAGTAACTGCTACGTATCATTCTGGGGTAATCGGGATGTCTTGCCCTTTCAATTGCTGAAGGTTGCGGTTGTGGCATACAGTAAACACTATAGAGTGAGAGTAGTCAATACTTAAAATTTCATGGGCATTTAATACATAGAAAATAAATAGCTCGATAGTAATACATAATTCACGTCGATAACATACATAGAACATTTGTAGTACAGTAAAGCTGCTTGAGTGCACACATATACATTTGCTACACAATGAACCACTATGGTAATGTCTAATGCGAAGTTCTAAAACACACAAAACAATATATAAACTACTTGATTAGACTAATACGATTCATATCCTGGAGTGGAGCCTCTACTTTGGCCTTTTTTTGCTGTCTCTATCACCACCTTAGTCATCATCTATAAAGAGTTTCCTTTTCCTCAGTTTTTTTGCAGAAACTTTTCTCATGGAAGAGGAAGCCCCTCCAGTATCATCGGCATCCTCTTTTAAGTTGTCTGTGTTTGACCCAATTGCATTTAGACTTTTGGTTCCGCTAAATCATCCACTTTCTCTTTTCTCTGTAGAAGAAAATGTCGCCAAAAATCAATGTTACTGTATGTTTAACATACTATTTTCGAAAGACAATAATGTATCCATCAGGGGAATATGTGTTAGAATGTAAATAACTGTGTAACACTTCACCTTTTGGTCTTTGTTTCTACGGTGCTGCAATTCCAAATCGTCACCGTATAATGTTCCAGCCCTTCTTTCAAGTTGAATGTGGTCAACGTAAGCTTGAAAATATAGTCCTTTCCACAAAGCTGATCAATTTTAGATGGTATCTTTTTCTCAGGGCTGGAGATTCGATTAACAAATTTATGAGCAGAAGTGTCAAGTAGTTTTTCTGCCACCCTATTAAAGATGATCAAAGTAGTCTTTCCACCATTGTGTTTGACGTTTATATGTATCTTGTACCTGTGTTTTGTAAAAATGTTACCATTAGCTCAAACAAAAGCCATAGGTGGTACATTGTTATGTGTTTTGGTTACCTAATCACCGGAAACTCTGTCACAACCTGGGAGTAGGGCCTAAATGTGACATGGCGGATGAGAACCCAAGAGTTCTTAATCAAGTCATCTTAGCATCAACTTACACATCATTGGTTCGGAAGCACATAATTTAACAAGGAACACATAATTCTAAGGGATTACGGGACTTTGGACTCAAGCTATGGAGATGTTATTGGGGAAGAGGATTTGCATGAATCACATAGCACATAACAAATACATTCTAAGGGGTGGGTAAGTATGACTCAAGCTATGGGGGCAAGAAGGGACTTGGGACTTTCTACATAAGCACATTCTCATTGAAACATAGCATAATAACATAAGCATAATTATCTCTTCCATACATAATACATAGCCAAATCATCTCAAGTAATCACATAACAAAATCGTAGGGGAGTCTTTGTGATGTCCAACAATGCCTCTAGTCTAGAATAGGGCGGGGACCAAGACTTATCCCGGGCTCACCCTCAAAATAAAGAAGTAGAAACATACATAAAGGTAGATAGAGGGTGGATGTTGTCCTTGGAACAGAGGACTCACCATTAATAAGACTCAAAGATCCAAATCAACCATCAAAAGATGGATAGATGTCATCTCCGGTCCCTACATGGTTAGATCGTGTGAATAAAGAGTGTGGGTTAGTACATATAAATGCACTAAGTATGCGGGCATGCAATGCATATGAACATGATCAACCTATAGACCGACGCTAGATGAAAAGGGCACATATATAGAAAATAAGTTATAAGAAAGGATAGTATACCAATATGCCATGAAATCCATGATTCATGAATGCTTAATCATATAAACATAAAGGGGATGGTACCTCAACCGACATGAGACCAAGTGAGCTATAACTTGAAACTCCATCTTCTACCCCACAATGGATAAAGAGGTGACCTACTTGCCAAAGGTAGATCCTTTCATAACATCATCATCATCTCATAAGAGGCATAACCTATGTTTGGCACATAGTTTGACGGAAAAGAGTATGGACCCTTGGAGATAGTCTACGCCGACATCCAATCCCTCGGTGCTAAGCCATCATCCCACAAGAATACATATACATATACATGATTTGAAAAGAGGACAAGTAACTTGACATCATAACCATGCATAATTGGGCTTAAAAGCCAAAATCACTTTCTTTACTTTCATGCATATGTGACCAAAAGGTAAAAACATTCTTCATGTCATACTTTCATGCATAGGAATAGCTCCATACTAACATAGGTATGAGAAAAGAGTATGGACCCTTGGAGATAGTCCACGCTGACTCTAGTCTCAATCTTATGCGCCTTTAAATATTTACAAATGGTGTAAACACCCATTCTTTTGCTCAAAAAGTCATATCATAGACATAGTGTGATCACAACTTAGTCATACTCATTCTTTTCTTGAAACATATAGTCATAAACATCTTTGGGACTTAGCCCACATCAAAAGCTTCATAAAATTCATGCCCATGAATGCAAATGCCATGAATAATGAATGAATAACATGGGTAATGGAGATCAATATTAATATCATCATAACAAAATAGATTCATTCTTATATCATAATGAAATCCACAATTAAAACATAATTCATACTACCCATGCTTGAATTGAAGACTTAAAGGGACATGCATAATTGAATCTTCATAATCTCAATGAAATTCAACAAATTAGGGCTTAATTCACTTTAAAATCAATAATTAAATACAACCCATACTTCAATTTAATTAAATCATCAATAATTTAGAAGACCCAAATTCAAAGTAAGCATAATTTCATAAAATCAAATTGAAGAAAATCATTTGGGGCTTCATGGTTGAAAAGAGTCATGAATAAATTCCCACATACCTTGATTAACTAGAAGCTTTAGAGAGAAGAGGGATTGAAGAAGAAACCTTCCTTGAATTCCAATTCCAATCTTCAACCCACATTGGAAGGGAGCCTTTAGAAGAGAGAATTTGAATATAATTCTAAGTGTTGGAAGAATTTGAATTGAATGAAGGTGTGTAGGCTAATTCAGGGGTTTAGGAGGGCTTAGGAAGACTAAAACGTCCTTAAATATCATCAAAATTACAATTAAACCATTAATGAAATGGTAATAAAAATCTGCCAACGTCACTCTCATGATCTACTAAATGGACCGTATAGTGTCTCATGGATCACCCCCACCATGAAGCGACACTGAGAAAATATTTCATCGATGAAAATCCGAGATGGTAATTCCATACTTAGAAAAAATTTACTCCCGCAACCACAGTAGGTCTCACGGTCCATGAGGCTTCACACGGACCGTGAACTGGTCTATGAATCCTCACTTGATTGGCACCTTCACACAGACAGGTTCACGGGCTATGAGGCCTCATACGGTCCATGAACCCCACTTCCTCATTGACACGATTTCCGGAACATTAACATTATACATAGAACCAATACTTAAGTCAAGGCCATCCCGAAACACCTTACCACGCCACGTGAGAGGTCACACGGGCCTTTTCACGGACCATGGAGTGGATCACAGTCCGTGAAGGCTACCATGGGGGTGTGCCTTAGCCAATTTCCAGAAAATGGTCCCTGTGCAGGCAGTCCCACCAAAAAGGCCATAACTTCTTCATCCGAACTCTGAATCAAGTGAAACCAAGTGTGTTGGAAAGATAATTCAAAGCTCTTAAATTTGATAGGTCATGGCCCTCCTAGATATACCTGTGCGAAGAGATATGTCCATATAAAGTCAGTACTTCCACATGATATCATGTAAAACTTAACCAATACGATTTCTTTGGGCACGGCCATTTAAGAGAGACTCATAAAGGTAATTGACCAACCAAATTAGGTTCAAATCAGAGCTTAATCAACCTCACAAGGTTCTAAAATTTTTGGATTGTTACAAACTCACACTGTTTGTCGCACTTGGGGCATGTGTAGACACAGTTTGCAGGTTGAATTTTTTTGTTGCATAAGTTACAGGAACTGTAATACCAATCGAAGTAGTCATCTATTTCAGTAATATTAGCTTGTACAGTAACCGTGCATTCCTGGCATATTAATATATATATATATATATATATTACCTTAAAAGCATCAACTAAAAAATTTTAAATCTCAAATTACTATTTTACCCTCTTATTAATGTGTTGTCACTTTCCCAACCCTAGCATTCCTTTGTACTAGTGGCCAACTTCCGCAACCTCTTTAATCACAGAAGCAACTCCTTGCTCCCCGCTATATATAACTAGACACACATATATTTTTCCTCATTGAACATCGACGCTCTGCAATCAAAGCATAGGTACGCAATTGATACTCGCTGATATTCAATTTCACACTTTTATACTCCGCTGAATCAATGTATTGAATTTTCAATTGATACCTATTCTATCACCGCTTGAATCTTCCCCCTGCACTATTAATTGTGTCGTTATTATGCTCATGATTGAGTTTTTCAAGTGCTCGTGCAACATGTTTCCTTTGTACTGTTAAAATGTAAAAAATAGTCCAGTTTATTCTATTTTTAATCTTTTTCACACCCATACACTAGTGAAGAAAGGTAGTAGTCTGTAATATAGTACGTGTATATGTCCCGTCATTTAATCTACCTATTAGTTACTATAACAATATCAAGTTATGTAGTATGTGTTGCAGTGACCTCCAATATAATGTATTGTCAAAGAAGAAAATGCATTTTCTTATTTGAAAATACGTTGGAGGCCATTGCAGTACATGTTGTATATAATTTGATATTGTTGAGTACTGAATACTCTAAAGAAAACATAGGTTAACTAACATGAACATTAAACGTCACCATATGTTCAGAGTTTGACAATCGTTTTAGCTATAGAAATATGCAAAGCCTAGAGCCTGATCGCAATCCTTCAAGTACTGTCACTGAAGATTGGAAGGGTATGCCTAACCAACTACGAGTATGTCCTTGTTATCATTGAACCAAAATAGGGCTCTTGTTAATACTACAGAGTATGGTGAGGAGCCAGATGAACTAAAAGAGGTTTTCTCTGCAGTGAAATCGATATATACTTCCTCTGTTCATTTTTAATTGGTAAACTGCAACTATAAAGTAATCAGAATTTCTACTTTGTAAGTTAACAATCTACTTGTGGACTAAAACTGTGATGAATTTGCATTAATCAATTCCAACATAGAATGGAACTCCTAAATAAAAAAGAAATAGGTAGATGTCAGTTAGCAGTGGCTGCTTGTTTAAAGCACAGTCATCTAAGTTGTTTTAAGCTTTACTAAGGTCGCTTTATAAGTAAGCATGGTACAGCCCTCAAGGGCATATCTCCCGAAGGCTTTATCCAGCCGTGGATGATGAAATCCAAGAAGCTACGACTCCCCTATCCTGACATCACAGGAGACGAGGTGACAACATTTAGTCACATAGATGACAGTTCTGGGAAACCAAGACATGATTAATGGATGAGGACCCAAGGTCAATTTGATGGCAAAAAGTTTGTTCCAGAGCCCTGGTGGATCATTACCCATATCTCATAATCAACTATGCCAACGATGGCCATCAGGGTAATGGAATCGTCACGAAGCAGTATCGAAAACAAAACAGAAAATGGTATGAATGAAAGGAAACCCAAAATCTGGCCCTTCAATCTCCCCAAACTTCTCATTGCCAAAGTGAAATGAAAGAATTCAAGACTTAATCCCACTTCCCATCCAGTAATAACTTCCATTCAAATAACCAGTACCGAGGGCTTCCCGAATGTTTGATATATAGAGTGTTTTGTAGTAACTGTCAAGTTGAAGGGTTCTGCATGAGTTCGTGGAACAGGAATAGACTGTTGCATGTACTATACGAGTGACAGAGATCCCATCCCAGATGAAGAGAAACCAAACAACCTTATAGTCATGAATGATTGGGTCTAATCCGAATCCAAATTGGCTTATAACTGGTTTGGGCTTATGTGGTTGAAGCTCAAAATTGGGATAAGGGAGGTGCCTCACCTCCCTCATTGCAGGATTCCACAACGACACTGAAATGTTGCCGTCAATTAATCTCTTTACCAAAAACAAGCCACCTACAGAACCTAAAAGGTAAGTCATACCTCTCACCCTTTGTTCAGAGGGTAGATTTCAAGTACACCATCCTCTAAAATCAAAGTGATAGGGTCAGGGGAAACGTCAGGGGCACCGTGGTCATAAACCAAGATTTTATGGGGCTTGTTGCGATGATAATTTAAGTGTTCTCTCATGAATATAGGGCTCTTGATAATTTTATGCCACTCCTTGCACACACATTTGAATCGGAACAATGGCTTCATCGACAACCTCACTTGAATCTCCTCTTCTAAAACCTCAATGGACATAATTAGTACTAACACTTCTTAATTATCAACCAAAAACAACCTAAGACAAAGAAAGTTTCGTCATTCCTCTTTATAAATAGCCTTGCAACCAGTTGCCCCCGTTCTATATCATAACCAACAGAGATGTTCACCCCCATCAAACACCTACAATCTGCACTGTATACAAAGAAATATTCACTTTTATCATTCACTTTTTCCCCTGCTTATTATTCAATCGCACTGACTTATTCAATTGTAATGGACATTCACCTCTATCTAATTCTCCTTCACCATCTTCGCCTTTTCCCCTTTGTACACAGATTGTTTGCTGGGAATCACATCTACAGATTGGGTTCATATTCACGATTGCTTTTGTGTACAAACTTTAATTTTCTACATATTCAGCGAGTTGTACAAAGTTACAGTTAACAATGACACATGTTATTTTTCTTTTGCCTTTGTCCCTAAAGAGTATAAATCATTTTACTTTTTCTTTAGCTGTAGATTCTGTGTATTTTTTTAATTTCATTTGAGTTCCTGGGTAGTTAAAAAGTTCTTGAATTTGAAATAAGTCATCAATTTGCTTGAACTTTTGCTTACAAATCTTGTAACAACTTTTATGGCATTTTGTTGATTGCTATGCAGATTTGATTGTGCAAT
>JBCEWC010012945.1:0-15464 GCA_038996855.1 Solanum aculeatissimum | reverse complement strand
TCTTTAAATTATTATTTAATTATATTTATAATATTAACTTATAAATTATATGGAAAGAAGTAATGAAATAAAGACTTCTAATCATAGAAAGACTCCTAAATCTTCCTTATTTGATAGACTTCTAATGAAACTCCGTAGCCACTAAAGAAAATCCTAATTATCGAATTCTAATTAGTGTTAGAATCTCTATATATAAGACCTTTCTAGATAAATAAATAAGAAGTTGAATAGGAATATATTGTTATTTTACATATAATTTATAAGTTCATAATTAAATTTAATTTTTTTCTGTAATATCTATTATCAAATGAGGTACACCGCTTTGATCACGCGCAAAGAGTGTACAATAAGACTAGTTAAGGAAAAAATGGAAAGATTAGATTGACTAAATAGGAAAAGAAATATCACATATATTGAAAAACTTAGAGATATTTCTACAGCTGAATTAACGATTAAAACAAAATAAAATAAACTCCAATACCACTACAACAAATAAAAAATTTAACAGTAATAATATAATTATCTTTAAATTATATTTAGTGATAATAATAATTATATGTATTTATTATAACCATTTTATATAAATATTGTTAAAATTTTTAGCGACTCTTGATGCAATAACATTGTTACATTAACTCAGTTACCACTAAATATTTTTTCGCCAATAAATATTGTTATCAGAAGAAAAATCTATCGCCACTAAATGTTTCTTCTCCGATGTAACACATAATAGGGTCAAAAGAGTAACTTTGTATGTGAGACTTTTGTATTGGAATAACATCATATCATTTGTTTGCACAAGTCAAATGTATAGTTTGGGAAATTAAGTGGAAGGCAACTGGTTGTGTGAGAAGAAAAAACACAGCTAGGGCAAGTGCACATTGGAGCTGGATGCCATATATATATTTTCAAATCATCAGTCTAGCTAGCTCTCACCCAATATTTTTTGAAAAAAGTTGTAGGGTACCTGCAAAGTGGGAGATGATGAAGATCCTTAATATTACAACACAACACTTCATTACTATTGACTAACAAGTGCAACTTTTTGACCAATAAACATTATGGTAGAGTGATAAGCACCCTTTTATTTTTACTGAGATGTCTGATCAGGGGTCGAATCCTCCTAAACATAAAAAATGTCTTTGTTAGAGAGTGTTTTACTTTTTAATGTGTGACTTTCTAATGTGATAAAAGTCTATACGTCTTTATTCTTTATTAGATGTCTGATCGGGGTTCTAATCCCTTTAAATATAAAATCGCCTTTGTTAGAGAGCATTTTACCTTTTAATATGTGACTTTTCAATGTGAATACAAATTTAGTTAGATACTAATGCAACAACTAATGAGAAAAAATAAAAGTAACTTTTAGGCTATAGGGTATCTGCAGGTCTATATGCAAAAGGTTTCTTAATTCATCCAATTGTATAATCATCACTATGGCCACACCAAACTATGCAAGGACTAAAGTACCAAATAAGTTGTTTACTAGCATACACAGGATTTTGTACGCAACAATAATATATCGAGTATGATTCCACATAGTTACGTTTGGAGACAGTGAATTATACACATATTTTATCTTTATCTTGTGTGGGGTGGTTTACTTTTAGTACGTGTGCAGGTTAGTAATTTATAAATATGCACTTAAACTTGGTCTGAATTGATAAGTAAGTACTCCATATTTGAAAATACACATCTAGACACCTCAACTTGGTCTCAACAAAAAGTTAACATCAGGCGCTGACGTGACACATAAATTTTAGAGGTTCCTCGCTAGATAATAATTTTATAAGTTGGAGTGATCAATCGACACAGTGAAGACAAGTTAAGGCGTCTAGATGCGTATATATAAAGTTAGAATACTTGTCAATTAAGACCAAATTTGAGTATCGTTTATATATTATATAATATACATATATATGCCTTTAATTTGTTGTCACAATTCAGTTTGTACACAAATTTGAACTCTGAGTGTAGGGTTCTTAAGGTTTTATAGTTTCAAACAATAATATCATGGAACTCACTTATTGAAAGAATCACATTTTTTTCATCTTACAATTAGTTAATAAATGGAGCAAAATGTTCTTCAATCACAGCTCATTATAAGTAGTTCCTCTACCAAAGAAAAATCCAAGACACCACGTGATGGGCATTGTTTGTCATGAGAATTTAGGTGTACATAGAAAGAGAAGATAAAGAGGTGAAAAAGTAAAAGGAAAAGGTAAAAAAAGATTGACAGGAAGTTTAATCACTATTGTAAGTGTAACCCCTTTTGGGGGTTTAAGGTGGGACGGGTTTGGATCGGAGAATCTTAGTAGCTCAGTAATTGATTGACTATTTGAATTCTGACCTTTTACCTCGTTGATTCAGAATTCTTAATTAATTTAAAGTCAATAAGTAAGGGAATCATACGTAAATCGTGAGGATATTATAGTTTACCGATTAGTATTTCTTTCTTTTAAAAAAATGAGAAATTAGAATAAATCAATTTCCATTTCAATTTTAATTTAACCAATGCTCATATATAAGCATGTGTGATTTCTGTCTTGGTTTTACTCTTTCACTATATGCAAAAGTAGAAGGGGGAAAAAAGAGGTGTCATATCATTGTTTCATCAAGTGGCAATTTTTCTTTATGTTTTAGTGGTACTTCTTTATGTCTTGCTCAATAAAGTTCATGAGTTTTACTAACAAGTATTGTACCCTAGCTATCATTTTTCGTGGGGTCAATAAATATACGATAAATGTGCGTGAGTATGAATAGTGAATATAGATAAGTATGCAGAGTGAATATATTGTGTAAGTTTGAATATATATAAACTTAGATATACATTTTAGAATGATTGTATAGAGTAAAAATAAATGAGACATGTGGAAGGTTATAATAAGGGCAATGATGTTATACACTAGAAGCAAATGGTATGATTCACCTTGTAGGGATACAATCAGACCAATCAATAATAGTCAAGTTTGTTTGGAATATCTTCATCAAAGATATCATTGGAATCATGCCAAGACATGCTACATTCACTTAATTTAATTAAATTGCTGATTCTTTGCTCAACTTGGATCGCGATTGAAAACTCTCTGTAAGGAGAAGTCACAAACGAATCTTCTGACGACTGATGAAGAGTTTTCTGAGCCAGGATCACATCCTTTGAGGATGCAAGTTGAATTACAGAAAGAAGGGTTCTATTCGATGAAGAATTCGCTAGCTGGAGGGTTTTGCATCGAAAATGAATGAATGAAATAGTGAAGTCTTAATTCAATTTATCTCAGCTTAATTATGATCTCTTATTTATAGTTTTTCTTGCTTATGTATTTGGTACCATTGGGGTCATAGATTAAGAAGTATCTTTTCATAATCAGTGGAAGCATTAGTGATGATCTTAAACCACACGTCATATAAGTTTTTTAATAATGTTATTTCTAAGTTCAAATTCACATGATGATAAGCCTAAGTCCTAAGTAGGTGGGGAAATAAATTAATTATATTAGCTATCATGCTAGCAATTATTAGGATAATTAGACTATAGATTTGCCTTGTTTTTTGTGCGCAATTATTCTCTCTTAATTGTGCAATCAATGTCTCCTAAAAGAGAGGATTTAGTGCTCTTTGTCTTAAGATTAAATTAATATGAAAGCCTAAGATAATGACAAGTCAATCCAAATGATTATTGGAAAATTAATTAGGACTTAGGTGGTAGTTGTTGATGTTGAGCTAGGGGCTATAAATAATTGAATGACTTAAAGGGATAGGGAGTGGGGTTTGTTGATGATGCAAGTTTCTTTAGGCAACAGAATGTTGAAAGTGACTCTCACAATCATAGAAAGATAGAATAGGCATCTAAGATTAGCTGTGATTGAAGACATGACTCAGATATGTGGGCACATCCAATTGACAAAGACGTTGGAGCAATCTCACATAAAGTGTCTCCTCTTCCAACCAAGATGAATTATTAAAAGAATAACATAGGTTCTCTCTTCTCTTCTCTTTTTTTGTTGGGGGGTGGGGTGGGGTGGGGTGAGGGCACTAATTAGGATAATAGAACCGAATATTTTCTCAGTATGAAGCGAACCTTTGAGAGAATGCCGAGTCCGTAAGGTGGTGTATGTGATGCTCATGATGAATGGTGAGTCAGAGAGTACGACTGACAAACTTCTAAATTTTGGCAAGACAAGAAAAGGTGCACATTATACTTTAGGCAAATCCTACACTGGAATAATAGGGAAGGTTTTAGTGAAGAACTTTATATGAAATAATACAAGTTCACATCGTAAACTATTATATTTTAATTGATGATGACATAGACCAAGGGATAGATTCCTAATATCTTCTAGATTAAAAAACGAACAACACATGTCACGTGGTTGAGTCATATGTACAACAAAAAAACAAATTAATTTTATAATATTGATTAAGATGAATTTAAATGAAACATTAAAGACAACACAAATTTCTATAATCGATCTGAATTCAATTGGGATTGAGGCACAATAGTTGTTTTGTTGTTGTTGATGAAAGATTTTGGTAGAAGACATAGTTACATAATTGCTCTAGCTATTATGTTCTATGTTTGGTTATTAGCTAGGTTCCCTTGTTTATATAATTTTCTTGTATCTAATCAACTTTGAAATGATTAAAGAAATAAGTGACAAAGGTGGCATTTGAATGATGTTTGAAAAGACCACAGAAACACACTTATGTCACAAGGTTCTTGTATATTCTCCCCAACTACCAACCATGAAATATTTAGGCTTCCCATGATATTCTAAGTGTTAAGGTGGATGTCCCCAAATACAACGTCTATTCATGGTCATTCAATTGAAATTACTTTATTTATCAATATAAACTCTTTACAGAAGGGATTGCACATGGGCAGCGGGATTATATATGGTAATCAATTTGTATGGTTCACTTTGATTTGCACACATTTTTCTCGTATTAACAACATATTCAGTGGAATCTCACAATTAAGTTGAGTCTGAAAGAGTATAATATATGCATATCTTATTACTATCTTGAAGGTACAGAGGAGATGTTTCCGATAGTTCCTTGATTTAAAAAAAAAGTCTGAAATAGTATTATCTCTGTCTCATTTTATGTGGCCTTTTATTCCTTTTTAGTCCGTCCAAAAAAGAATGTCACTTTACTATAATTAGAAATAATTTCATTTTAAAATTTTCCTTTAACCCTTTAATGAAATAATTTACAAACACATAAATATCTAAGAATTGTTTTAGACTACAAGTTTCAAAAGTCTTCCTTTTTTTTTTCTTCTAAACACAGCACAAGTCAAACAGAGCCACATAAAATAAGGCAGAGGGAGCATATAGAAAGAAACAACGAAAATGAAGTCAATTATGATAAAATACTATAGATAACTTGACAAATCATCCCCACATCATTCTAGTAATTAATTTGAACATTTAGTTTCCTTCTAAATAATTTGAAGAAAAATAAACTTCTAAAATAGGGGTTTATATAGCTATCCTTTTGATAGGTGAATTGAATTATAATTTCTTATAATTAGATTCATTATTTTCATATAGTAGGTTAGCAAAATTCATATATAAAAGATAGTTAAATTACATAAATCTCATAGTATTAAGACCTAATTATATTTTATTTTTACTTTTTTTTTCTAATTACAAAAATTCTTTAAAATTTAAGAATTTCGAATACACTACTGAATGTCCAGATGCATGGCACCCTGATTCAATACCTTTCAGGTTGTAACGCTAAAAAAGGAAAAATAACATAAAATCAATTTACTATCTCATAAAACATGCTATCACATTTTATGACTGCTAATCAATCCCTCACTAAAGTAGCAAACTTCAAAAAATTCAAAATTGTTCAAGCAGATTGTCCAATATTCTTTCAACTTTGATTCAAAATTTTCACAATTTTAAAGAAGATACATCATGAATATCTTGATTTTGTTGAGACATTAAAAAATTTGTGAATCTGAAGTAAGGTATTGTAACGATCCGATCTCGTCACTTTGGGTAGGTCAATAGGGAGGGAAATTGGGCCAGAAAATTTCTGACTTGTAAATTGAAAATTTTGAGCTAAGCTAGATGTCATGGCCTGAGAGGGTACCCTAGGCGTGATCGATACTTAGAAATCATTTTTGGTTCCCAAGTAAACCACTTGACCTGATCACTCAGTCAATTAGCGAAGGACTCAATGAAATCAAAGAAAGTACTAAGTGGACATTTAAATCATCATATAAAATGATATTAACTTTTTTCTCTAAAATCGAAATAAGGCAAACATGGTGGCATTGGAAAGAAGACTAAAAGATCTTTAATTTGATTGATTTTGGGATACCCAACTCTTTATATTCTAGGAGATATGGTCATTTGAAGTTGATCCTTAAATGGACTCATGTGAAAACTTAGTTGATAGAAATTTTTTCAACTAGGCTTGGGGTAAGAGATTGTAACAACTCATCTTAAGATCAGAAGTCCCACATCGGCAAAACACAGGAGAGATGTTGGGTATATAAGTAAATGTGTCTTATCTACTAGTGACACGTTTAAAGTCGTGTGGGTTTAGGCCCAAAACGAACAATATTACTAGTGGGTTGGACCGTTACAAATGGTATCAGAGTCATTCTTATGTCAGCCTTATCGATGTGGGCTAAAGTTCAACTGAGTTTAGGCAAATCCCGGTGAGGTGGGGCAAACCTCAGTGCTAAGTCTAGGCAAATCCCATGCGGTTAGGCAAACCTCAGCGAGGACGCGGAGCCATAAAGGGGGTGTATATAACAACCCATCTTAAGATGAGAAGTCTCACATCGACAAAACACAGGAGAGATATTGGGTATATAAGTAAACATGCCTTACCTACTAGTGACTCGTTTAAAGCTGTGCGGGCATAGGCCCAAAGCAGACAATATCACTAGTGGGCTGGACTCTTACAGAGATCTCTTATAACGCTAAACCACATATAATATACTTTAGATACTTAGTAATTTATCCTAACATATATACATATAATTTAAAGTTATTGGATCACCTAACTTTTATAAAATCTTATGTAAAAACTTAATCAGTAAGGAAACTTTTAACTCAACTTTGTGCTAAAGGTTCTTGTGGTATTAATTCATTGTGATTGTAATTCATCTTCAAATCTATTCTCACACAAAAATATTGACCTTAATACATGTGTTCAATTTAGAATCATCTGGTACAACCTTATATGCATAGAAAGGATGACTCGATTTTAGCTTAAATATTTTTAGGGTATAACACTAGATTTGGTTGAAAATTAAGCAATGTGAGGTCTAGAAAAATTCAGTAAAGGATAGAAAGTTAGATTGTAAATTTGATCATTCGAGTATATTCCATAATAAGAATTTTGTACGACTTTACAAAATTGAATTCGAGCGAGTATAACTCTCGAAATTAATCTTGATCCTTGAGGATATTTTTGGAACATCATGAATTGAGAGTTTGTTGTAAATTTGAAGTTGAAATATGAGTTATGAAGTTTTTGTCTTCGTGCAACCTGCTATGGAGGGATAAGTTTCCACCATGGTAGGACAGTCACGAGTTTAAACCCTAAAAATGTCCCAAACATTGTATTATTTCCCGCGATTCATCCTTAAGAGATCAGATATGACTTAGGAAAGTTTCTCTCTAGTTATTCATCAATTTTCTCGCTAAAGATAAATTAATCTATTCTCCAATGTATATTTTAATTCCTACACCTTAGATTTCAGGGAGAATGATTATGGGGAAGGACTTAGACCTATGATTTATGTGGTAAAAGCCCTAGATTGGGGAGATAATCATGGGAGTGGTCAATAACTAGATTTTTTCTATAATTTGAGTAAATTAGGCCATTATTATTGATTTTGTGTATTTTTCTTAATTATTTATAAATAAAAAATGAGTTAGGACTCTGAAGAAGGGAAAAACTTTGATTCTATAAAATTCAAAGCTTGATTTGAGGTATCGATGATTTAATAATCCTATTGGTGTGATATATGCATGTTAACTCATTCATAGTACTTCTTGAATATATGTGAAAAAAAGGAAATGATGAAATAAACTCATTGATAATCTATCATGATCTAACTACATGTAATAAACCCTTACTTGAACTTGATTAGTGATGCATTATTCATTGTAGATGTGATTATAATTCTGATTGTTCTTGTATTTGTACATCGCGTGTCACATTCCGACACATCTATTACTATTGGGCTGAATGTCATGTTCTGACACATCTATTACTATTGGACTAGATGTCACATTTTGACACACCTATTACTATAGAATTGGGTGTCATGTTTCAACACATCTATTACTATTAGATTGAGTGTCACATTTCAACACATACTTACTTGGGTTTGGGTTCCTTGAGAGGACTATTGTTGCATTACATTAAATTGATAACTTGAGACTATATATGAGCATGAATCATGAAACTCTATGTTATTTCAGTATGTGTATGAATTTTTATGTTTAGATTTCTTATTTATATCCTGCTTATTGAAGTGCCTGTATGATCTTACCAGTGTACTTTTATTTGGTGTACTAATTCTGTGCTTGTTCTCTTTTTGTTATTTAGTACAGAACATTTTCAAACGGCTACTAATAGACCTCAGATAAGTGATCACTGATCCAGAGTCCAAAGGTGAACTAGTTTGCTTTGGATCATAATGGATTCTTTCTTATTCTGGACTTGGACTTTTTTATTTTGTTATTGACTTGTTTTAATTTTGGGATTGCATCCTCAATGTTAGACTTACCGTTAGAGTTTAGGTGCATTGACTTTCAGTTCTACTTCGCATTATCAAATTTTGTTGAGTTTATAGGAACTCAATTAGCTCTTTTATTTTAACTTGCTTCCATAACTTAAAATATCTTGAATTGTGTTAATTAGTTGGCATGAGTTAATGTATTGATTCTCTCGCTGAAGGATAGTGTCGGTGCTACTCATGGTCCATTCAGGATCATGACATGTATGAATAATATAAAAGTTATGGAATCGTTATTGAAGAAAGTATTTCATTTGCGAATATGAAATCAACTATATCATCTGAATTGGAGATTACATAATTCATACCCCACATTGAGACACATGAATCAATACTTAAGTATTTCAAATGCATAATATCACCATATAATCAACTAGACAATTTGACATAGTTATATAGCATATACATAATTATGAATATGATACACACTGATATAGTTATAAAACAACAGGGTTTATATATTAACAATAAAATTTGATAATGTCTACATATATATAGCCTTCTATGTTGAATAAGACTCAATGTATATATTTGGTGCTAAGTACTAAAATTTATAATAGTTATGTATTAAATACATAACCATGAAAATGATATATTCTAATTTTTTGTTTGAATAAATTAGAGTATATATCAAAAATAATATTTGAACATGATATATTGCATAATGTAAAATTATAATATGTCATAATGTTTAAACGTAAATATTATACAAGATATAAGACTGAAATTAACTAGATATAATAGAAATCTGAACCTTGGTAGAAAAAGGTTTGTAGTAGCAGGTTCTACAATTTTTTTCCTTTTTAGAAGTTTTTTCAATAGGTGATTTCGAACTTGAACATACACGCTTCTTCGATTTCCCCTCTTGCAATTTCTTCATGATTAATGAATTATTCTGTTGTTTAAATCTATTTTCATAAAAATCATCATCATCTGAATCAAGAATACAAAGAACGAGATCTTTCGTTTGTGGAATTGATTTCATAAGATCTATACTAAATGATGGAGTATAATTCATATGTATTAGAAATTTTAAATGAACATCAAAAGATTTTGTAAAAAATATTAAAAAATTGATTTATTGAAAACAAAAAAAGAAAAAATGATGAAGAAATTCTTCTATCATTTTAAGAATTTGGGATTAGATGAAAAAACTAGAATAACACAGTTTTAATTCAAAAATGATGAGTTGGAAGAAATTGCTAATAAATGTTGTAATTTTAGATGAACTTAGAGAAGTTAAGTGTGAAGCAAAAAAAAAAAGAAAAATGATGTATTCGTAAATAGGAGAGAAAGTGATTAAAATAAAAATTTGTAATTTTTTCTAATGATAGAAAATTTAAAGAATATAATAAATTAAGTTGTATAGTTATTTAATTTTTCCTAAAAGATAATGTTAGGTGGTTAGAGTTTGGCCATATATTCAAAAGTGATCCATTTGCAGTGGCCCATCAATTCCACTCCTAATATTTTTTAGACCTTGAATCTGTTCAAACATTGGTTGTTATATATCTCAATTTGGATAATCATGTTCATAAAAGATTATTTCAAATGCATGCATGTATTGAAAATTAATTTTGTTGGTGGAATATGTTTTATGACTCACCTTTTAAATACTAAATCTTGATTTATTATTTATTTTTGGATAAGTGTGTGGTTCGAGTTTGTTTGTGTACACTTCAATTAATTTTAGAAAATACTTATTGTCGTTCATCAGCAAGAGATACTAAGTAATTTTATTCATCCAAATTAAAATAGACGATGGTAAGAAATCACACACTCCCTTTGTCCTAATTAATATGATATATTTTGACGTACAGAGTATAAGAAAGAAAAAAGAAGATTTTTAAAATTTATGGTCTAAATTAAGTCATAGATATTTGTGTAATTGTAAATCATCCAATTAAGGATAAGATGAGCATTTTAAAGAGCCAGTAAAGGAAATGTTAGAGTTAGTTCCTATGATTTCTGTTGCAAAGATTGGAATGGAGATATAATCTATGTTGAGGTTGGAAACATAGGTGTTGCTAACAGTGTTATTGTTGAAGCTACTGCAATCTGGAAAGCAATTATATTTGGTGCCTCACAAGGTTATCAAAATATTTCTTTGGAACAAACTCTCTTAGCATATGCAAGATTTTAAAGAGAGAGTGGAAGGTTCCTTGGGAACTAGTGCATTGTAGAGGATTGTTGGGGTGTAATAAGCACTCTAAACATACAAATCCAGCATATATATATAGAAGCAAATCAACTGGTTGATTATGTAGCTAATATGGCTATTGATACAAAAATAAACAACAATTTTGAGCATTTAATGAACTACCAAGCTTAGTAAGAAGGATAGTTAATACAGATAAACACCAACTTCCTTCTTTTCAAATAATGAGAGTTGTAGCATCAACAAAAGTAGTTAGGGCTAGTGCTAGTTGAGTATAGATCACTTAGTTTGCGCAGAAGTACATATTACAAGAACAAGTGGTCTAAGCAAGAATGAATAATATTGTGCAAATCCTAACTAGCCTATTCTATATCAGCACTCAAAAAGTGATTCTGGACCAGCAAAAGGAAGAGTTAAGAACCAGACAGAGCTCAAATGAGAAAGCATAGGCAGATAGTCACAGTAGTCACGTGAGCAATCCATTTTCTCTTTTTGGCTCTGAAGAAGAAGAAGGCGACTTAGCAAAGGAAAGGATCTACTATTTTTTGGTGGAAAAGGAGGGTACATACATGAACTGAACTTCAACAAGAATGTTGATTCTTATGCTCTTCAGTGTTACAACTTTCCACTGGAGACGACACCTGACAGACGTGGAATGGGGACTATCAGAGTTTCGCAGTTCGAGAAATAACAGAAAGAAGATCACCAGGCACTTACCTTTGATAGCTGAAACAAGATGACACAGATGAAAAATGTGAAGCATGTTGATGACCCAGAAATGAAAAAAAAAGAAAGCAGCTGGATGGAGACCATGAAAACATCCTTTTCGATGGACAATACAGAAGTGGGAAGAGGATCAGATAAGGAAACCCTTGAGTTTATGATTGTTTAATATGTTGATAATGGTCTAGTTTTGGACCAATTTTTTGAATTCCTTTTGGACTCCTTTGTATGCTCATTATGAGCCAAATACATTTAGCTGATTATTAATAAAAGTGGATCCGTGATCTAAATTTGATTAAAATAAAATGAACATTTTAAAATTTAATTATTACTAAATATAAAAATATATCATTCTTTTTTAAAATGACTGAAAATAAAAATATGTCATAAAAATTGAAACAAAAAAATATTTTTTTTTTATCTCAACTGTGATTTGAAATTTTCTGAGTCTAACTTAATCTTCATATTTCTTAAAATCTGTTCAAAATGAGGTATTTAAAATGGATAAAATATGCATATACCACCAAATATCCCTATTGTCCCATATTTAATTTGGTACACTTCTTAGATGCTCTATTTTATTTAATTTGTTTTATTTTTTTTAGTTCATTGCAAGAAAAATGATTCTTTTCTTTTTTGACAACATATTGAAAATTTAAAGACCACAAGGTAAAAGTACATCATATATATCTTTAATTAGTTTAGGACTTCAAATTTTTTTAAAAAAATCTTAAATTTTATTTCAAGTGAAAATCTGACAACTCATGGAGAGAGTATTTTTTGCAAATTAAAATACAAATACGAAAAAAGGATAAAAATACCCCAAACTATTCAAGATATATCAAATTTACCCCTCATTACATTTTCCATAAAACAATACATTCACCATTATTTTTTAGGTCAAAAATACCCTTTAACTATCCAAATAATAAAAAAATACTCTTCCTTCTAATGATTATTTTTAACAAAAAAGATGAGAAAATTTAATCTTGCAATATTCAAAATGGGATAATTTTGCTCTTGTTGTTTTCAATTTTTTTGGGTAGGGTGTGTTTGGGGGGGGATATCATATGCGCTTGTCATGATACAACGTTTGTAGTTTCGTTATCACAGTCGTCCAATATTTATCAAGGTAAGGGACGATCAAACCAATCTGGGATTCACAATCAATCAGGACGATCAAACCAATCTGGGATTCACAATCAATCAATGTCCAATTATTTGGGATATAAGAGGCATAGCCTTTATCCTACGCTGGCTATGTAGTTTATGAGTTAGAGTTGTTATCTACTCATGTCCATATTGGTGTTCAATAATCCTCCCAAGACTCAACATGCTCATATTAATCAATTCTTTTATTAGTGTCAATCATACCCTGTTCAGCTCAATCAACAATCAACCCATCAATTATGTATATCTCAATCAATAGTTATCCACTCATCTCAATCAATTAAGAATGCTTTCAAGACTCATTAAACTCTATATGAACAGTCATTTAGACTCCAACCAAATCAGTTTCACTAATGGTAGTATATTCAAAGACTCTTCACATTCACATCATGATCACTTTATCATCATATAATGTTTATACTTCTACTTTCAATTTGGTTGACACATAATTAATACATGCATTTACTTTGACTTGAGTCTATGACATAAAAACAAAACTAGTGAAAATTCTCATTCCATTCTAATCTGGGTTGATAGGATTGGTAGGATAGAGGACTGAAAATTCTCGTTCCAATCCAGATTGGTAGGGTAGAGGGCTGAAAATCCTCAGGTTAACGGTTCTGGTTTCCAATCCAGATTGTTAGGATAGAGGACTGAAAATTCTCGTTCTAATCTAATCTGGTTTGGAAATCGTCGGGATAGCTCAGTTAGTAGAGCAGAGGACTGAAAATCCTCGTGTCACCAGTTCAAATCCGGTTCCTGGCACATGATTAATTTGTATGGGTCTCTCTTCCCTAGAATTAATTTTGAATTAATTGATATGAATCAACATACATATTCTTTTAGAGTCGAGATTCGAATAATAGCTTTATACAGTTTGGCGCGATATACCCCATCTAGAACTCATGGATGCTATTAATATGTGAATATATGTATATGAGAAATTTGGTAGTAATATTGATGATTAATATTGATGATTTGAGACTCCAATCCGACCCTTAAACCTTAATTTCGACTCAGGGAAGAAGAAGAGTGCATGGACTGACTCAATCCGATGCTTTAGGTAGCTTTACATACTTAGAATTCGTAGAACAATCAAAGCCTGAACAATCCATAGTCACAAATTTAGAACCCTAGATTTTACTCCCTTCCTTCGCACTCTCAAACTTCTTAAGTATGGAATGGAGAATAGTATACTTTATGTTCTTAACATCGTGGGTTCAATTAAAAAAGGGTGGAGAAAAATGAAAGTATCCCTCCTCAAAACTGTCGCGTGAACCATAACATTCTATTTATGAATCGTGATTCACTTTACGGTCCATAAATGACCTGTCGTAGATAGAGGGTTCCCAAAAACTAGGTCACGAAAAATTAAACTTTGAGTTTTACGATCATCATTTACGGGTCGTAAAGACCCCTTGTAAGCACATCTTCCACTTAGAAATATTTTCAGTGTGTGGGTTCTACGGACCAATCTATGAGCTGTAGAACAAAGCACGACCCATAGAGGGCCTTCGACGTAGAAAAAATTTCTAAGTCACAAGGGTAACCACATGCCCCATCTACGGACTGTAGAAATTTCTACGGGCCGTAGATGATCCCCCGTGGTCACTATATGATAAATTTTTAGCAATTTTCTTAATTCTTTTAGGACTTTCAAGTTTATACTGAGTAGAAAAATTCAAGAGGTGTACATATGTAATCGATGCAATTTGTAACAATTAATGTATATTAGTAAATAAGCATAATTTATATCATAATTTTAACTTTTGAAACTAAAGTCATGAAAATTCACATTATTCATGCTTGAAATTAATGAAGAATAGGGAATAAGTTGGGCTCCATGGTGAAATGTACACATAAATAAAGATCCACATACTTTAATGAAGAACTAAGAGGAATTAGAATGAATTAGGCTTGAACCTTCTTGGTCTTCAATGAATTCCTTGCTTGAAGAAAAAAAGAGACTTGGGAAGGTTTTTGGAGATTTAATGTATGATTGAATGTGAATGAAAAAGTTTAGGCAGGTTAGAGTAGTAAATGAAGGATAGTTTAGTCTAAAACCCTTCCAAAATGAAATTAGAAATTACAAAAAGGACCTAAATATCTCTACTTAAACTTAAAAGTTCACCTGGACAAACCCCTTCACTGAGGCCCACCATAACCCGTGGTGGGGGTTCATGGCTGCCTAGGTGAAGGCCTCCCCTTCACGGGACCCACCGTGACCCGTAAAGGGTCTCGTGGAGTGGTGTTTTGTCCTCTGGACAGTGAGGTCCTTACCACGGGACTTCATAACAGTCAGTGGTGCACACCACGACCTGTGGAGGGTTTAGTGGTGGGAACCTAGTGTTTAAAATTGGAATTTTAGGTGAGACCTCCTTGACACCTCAATCTACGACTTTTTAACTTACAAGACTATGTCTAACCTAAAATGACTTGAGATGTTACATTTTGATCTGATTTTAAGCGAAGGTATTTTGGGGTATTATATGTATCAAATTAGTTTATTCCATAATTATTCTTTCACACAATTATTTTATCTCTTATACCTTGATATGCTCAAATTCACACCTCAATTGAAGTGCAAAGCGGTCGTTGACCAAATATAGAACCCAACTAGAGTTGGGGTCGATCCCA
>JBCEWC010012944.1:0-15466 GCA_038996855.1 Solanum aculeatissimum | reverse complement strand
CTTTTTCAAAACCGAAAACCGAAGAACCGAACCGAAATTTGCTAAAACCGAACCGAAGAACCGAACGCCCACCCCTATCACCAGTTGTGAGCCATTGATGTGGGGGTTAGGTTTGACCCCTACCATGTCCATTAGTCCAATAAGTGTGGAAAATTGGAGGGGGACATGGACCTTACCTCCAACATGAGTCTTAACGACAAAAACTCGCAAGAAAGGATCATCCTAAGAATCCTTCGACTAAGCAAGTATGAAAAAGACCAACTAACGAAAAAATTAGACTTATCATATATTTTTCTCATTGAGGAAAGTTACCATTTATCTAATTAAATAAAACCTTTCTTTCAGAAGTTGTTGAAAAGAAGCATAAAGGGTTCTTTTTCCACTAGTAGATGCAATATTAGCCAGAAAATCAACTATAAGGTTAGCTTCTCTGCAATGAGAAATATTTTGCTTTCTACATGCAAATGTTTTGTGAGTTCTCAACTGTCAATCGATTTAGAGTTAATAATTGAGATCTTTATATAATGGGGAAATTAAATCATTTTAATTCTTCAATTATATAAGCTTAAAAAATCAAGTATTCCTCAACTTTGAATTAACAAAAATATAATTGAGTCGCCACTCAAACTTCTAACTCCACTTAACTACTCATACATAAAGCCACCCCTCTTCTTGATTTTAATTTTCTTTAACAAAGCAAATAACTTTCTGAAATAAATATGGAAAATCAACTCTATTAATAAAAGCTAGCTTGTTAATTAATGTAGAGATTTGTTTTGTCAATTTTTACAAGACACCTGATTATTTAGATCTTAACACGTTTTCTCTGCAACTACACCATATGAATGCATTCAGAAACCAATTAAGAAAAAGGACATTGGACAGTGCTAAAAAACAATAATACTAGCTCTTCAAGCTGGAGAAAATTTTACATGTGAAAAAAAAGGATGTATAAATAAATTCATAGCTAACAAAGAATAATATAGGAATTAGTGATCGATATGTTCTGTTACTAAATCGTAAAAATTAATTCATTGTTAATTCTATTTAGAAATGGCAAATTAAAGATAGATTATCACAAGTTCATATTCTCTTTGTCTTTATTTATGTAATATTCTTTTCTTTAGTCATTAAAAAATAATGAAATATTTTTATTTTTAGTAATAATTGATCAATTATAAAATTCTCAATTTATGCTTAATGAAATGATCTATATTATATATTTACATAAATTTTTATAGCTCGTATTAGACTATAAATTTTAATTTTTCTCTCTTTAATTCTATTTGGAAAAAAAATCTTAGTAATAAGCTATTTAGTGACAAATTAACGATAATTTCACATAGAAGGGTAGGGACATAAATTAAAGACAAAGTAGAGCCATACACGTATGTTTCAAAGCTGGTACTTATTCTACACCAATCAATATTGGCTTTTGGTAGAATCTAAGAGCAAAAGAAAGGTACTGTTTCAGTCTACAGTAAATGTAAAAGAATAAGCTAAGGCTATTTTAAGTTTCTTTCTTTATCAATGGAAATAATGAATGCACTCTCTTTGGTTAATGGTTATAGTTACGTAAGTATTAATAAAATGAAGGCTATTCATTTTCTATTCGGTATAAATCAATAATACATATAAATTTTCTCAAAACATATACATAAATTAGTTACACGAGATTTTAAATAGCTAACCAAACACCATGTATATATATTTGGTGTTTTGATTAATTTTATATTCCTTTTGTCTCAATTTATATAGTACTTTTCTTTTTTTGAGAGTTACACAGTTTAAGTTTAACCGAAAATTTGCTCATGAAATCTTTAATTTTCTTGAAATGAAATTTATATGTTTGTAGATTATGCAATAAGCATTGTAAGTCACAATTGACAATTCAAAATATTTAAAAGATAAATGAAACATAGACTTGTTTGAATTTTGAAATTCGAAAGATGTCACATAAATTGGGATGAAAGAACTATATAGCGAAAAAAATGTTACCAAACACGGTACAAGTTACGGAGAATTTAATTTACATGAATAACTCATCTCCTAACCAGCGATCAAACGAACCCCAAGTACATACATATATAGGCTTCATAGGCTATCATTATCACCCCAGGCTACAGATTAAATGGTGCATTTCATCTTCCTCATATTTTTTTGGTTCATAGTTATCTCAATTTCTGAACAACAACCCCACATCTCCAGTGGTCCTGCTGTATACATATAGTCCAAACTATAAAACTGGACAAAATAAAAACCCCTCCCCTTGTCTGCCCTAATTTGGGCTTGTAAATAATGGTAATAACATTTACAAATGCGGCATGCATATATGGAAAATAGAGTTAATGCCATGCTAAGTGGATTCTTACCCTTGTTGGAAAAGGACTATCACCATTTGAGAAAAAAGGCTCATTGGTTAGGGTTTCAAAAGGACTTCTTGTGCACATCTTTGACAAGTACAAGTACAAGCCACTTCTATGACAAACTTATGTTATAAAATATAATTTTCCCACTCCATTTTCATCTAATTAGAGAAAACATATGATGAAAAACAAATTTATAATGAAATATTGAGAATTGTCACCGAAGATATTTTCTTTTCTCACTAAGTCAATTAAAATATTTGTAAAAACAGTCACTGAACATTTTTTAGTATTGAGCACAAAGCAAATATTAGTGTTGTGAATTATGATATATTTATGTATTTGGTTCTTCACGAATTAACCTCCAAATAAGGGCAGATGCACAATAGAAAATTACTTTTTCGATTAAATTTAGTGGTTTTAATTTTCAACTTTATATGTGTGTTGAATTTTACAATCAGTACTTTAATAAGATAAACAATGAGTTTAGTAATATTCCGAAGTCTAAAAGTTCAAATACTGATCAATTTACTAATTTTATCAAAGATGTACTAATTAAAGGTGAGTGGGCAGGTGAGGATAGCCAGAGTTGGGAATATTGTATATATACTGTATATCTAAAAGTTATTTGGGCAAAATCCATCTCTATCACTGATCTCTCACTTCATGAGTGATTTGCTGCTAGGTATAAAGTATAATAATTTCAAAAAAAATACAAGATTGTTTTATCGTGCGTGTGGTTGGAGATAGTATTAAATAATAGTTGAATTATTTATCCCACAAGTTTTAAATAGAATAAATTATCTCAAATAAATAATAAATAACTTATCCAAGCATAGCTTATTCCAAATAACTTGTCCCCATATCCTAAGAATTGGGCCAAAGTTGTCTTGTAGTAATTGATGGAAAGAGATAGTACGGACGAATGGAGAAAAAGGTTGGTGGGTGAGACAAAGGGGGAGAGTGGGGGAAGAGATAGGGTTCTCTTTTTAGTGAAAGTGACATGGACTCGGAACCCTAAAGGTCAAAAGTTGAATTCTTTGCAGAGCTAGATATGCAAGGGGGTTTATTTAAATTTATGTCATACAATACTTTTTGTTAATAAGGTTTTGAAAAACAAAGATTTTTTTACTATGTATTTGTGATTTATAATTTATTTTACATCATAAATTTTAAAAATAATAAAGAGGTATAGCTTCAGTTTTTGGTCTGTTGGAGGTCAGGTGCATTCTCCTATGCCCTCCGTGTTGTATTGTTTTGCTATCTTAATATACAGTTTCCTAGCTCCTCATTTGTATTATTAGTATACTATATATATACTCGTGGTTTAATTCATTCAAGCTGGGGTTTATGATACTTGAAATAAAAATGCTTGTCGTTATCCAAGTTAGACAAAGGCACGTGTAATTTCAAATGCAGAAGCCATTATTCTCCTTTCCTTTACAGGTGAGATTCAAGGGCAGAAAGGCAGCATGCAAGTTGTTATTTATTAAATTTAACTTATTGATTACGATCAACGACTTTGACAAGAAAATGATGATGCTTTAATTTTGTGATCTAGCCTTGCTTTTCTCTTCTTTTACTGAGTTTAAAATTAAGTTATTGAGTTCGATTAAATTCAGATAGCATATTGCAGCAAGAATGATCAACCTTTGATTAATAATAGAGCATCATATATCTCATTGAAATATCACAATCTTTAGACCATGGATGTATGTATCTATTTAGGAGTGGTTGGGTGGGGGAAGGGTCTAGCTAGGGTTATGGGAAGGAGGTGGGAAAGAGAGTGGTTTTTCTGTGTGTGTCAGCTGATATCACGTGAAGGGGCACGATAACAAGTCGTTCGTATCCATTCACTTCCAAGAATACCGCTACGTACCACTAGCTGCCTCCTTCCTTCCTTCCTATACCCATCTTTGTCAAATTTCCTTTCCCTTTCCAATTACTTTTTCTTTAATAGATGGAGGGAATTCTTATTTCAGCTTTAATTTATACTATCTGAAGGTAAAGTTATTCCTCCTTTATCTCTCTTCCACAATAATAATACCATGCCTGTCTTTCTCAAGCTCCAATTGTAGCTATTGGTTGATGCTTAGACGCGCACCCGCTCACGCACACAGCTCAATCTATTTATATATATATTCATTGGTAGCATTACAGATCACCTATCAAAAACCACACATACATTGTATCAAGTGCGGTCGTTCTCAACCAGGGAAAAAAAAGGGAAAGGAGACGCAGTACTACATTTTGGTCAATCGATTTAGTTCAAAGTACTCATTTCTTTCTCTTTCTAATTACTGTATAAATAGAGCCACGTACAAGTAAGTGTACCGACTTTGATTTGTTTTATTTTCTTCTTATTGCAGGTAGCTTGTTTAATTAGCAGCAAAATCAAAAGAAGTTTAAGCTGTGTTTATACCGTCTTTCTCAAGATCTAGACCCACCACACAAACCGCCTCAAGCTATAGCTAACACATGTATCCTCCAAGCACCAATAACTGTGACTACAGCTCAATTTTGTCTTCTTTAATATGCCAAAATATTCCTGCTTCTCCTTGTATGCAATATGAACACGAACTTTACTTTCAAAGTTATCATCATGATGACCTATATAATTACCTTCAACAACAGCAACAACTTCCCGTGATAGAAGATTTGAGCGTTCACATCTTAGCTGACAGCTGCACCGAGACTGTTGCCAAGCCTTCAAGTTGCACTGACAATGTTATAATCACCAGCAATCACGTGCTAGAAGGAATTGAAGAAGAAGGAGGTGTAGAAGGCCGCGGAGGAAACAAAGGAGAGGACGTGACGAGTAGCAGAATTAGTATTATTCGTGGACGGGTCTCGAAAAACAATAAGAGATCTTCCAATAAAGATCGACACAGCAAGATCAACACCGCTCGTGGTCCCAGAGATCGAAGGATGAGACTTTCACTTGATGCTGCTCGCAAGTTTTTCCAGTTGCAGGACTTGCTGGGATTCGATAAGGCAAGCAAAACTGTGGAATGGTTACTTAATAAATCGGATTCGGCTATTGAAGAACTCACCGCCAAAAGCAATGAAGGAGCCCAGTATCCTCATACTAACAAGCAAATTAGTGGCAGTACCACTACCACTACTGGAGTTGGTGCAATTTGTGCATCTAATTCTATTTCTGAATCATGTGAAGTTATATCAGGAACTGATGAAACATCCTCTAATGTCAAAAACAAGGAAACTGCTAAAGATGGGAAGAAGAAGAAAAAGAAGATCAAGATGGTTAACACAGCTCGTAGAGCTGCATTTGAACCTCTTACAAAGGAATCGAGGAATCAAGCAAGAGCCAGGGCTAGAGAGAGAACAAAAACAAAGAAAATGAACCAAATTGGCAAATCCAAAGCCCCGGCTCATGATTTGAACCCTTCAACATCTCGGAAGCCCATTAATAGAACTTGTGAAGAAGCTGGAACACATGAACAACTCAGCTTCCATCAGGAGAACAATGTTGATGAGTGTAATTTGGTGGTTAATGGAAACTGGAACCCATTTAGCATCTTCAGCTATCATGAGCAAAATACTAATGAGGTGGGGGTTTCAGACTTTGTTTATTAGGGGTTTATTAATTAAATCCACATGATATTATTTATATCCTCACCAGCTTCTAATTCTTATTTCTCTGCAGCATCAGTTAGTTACAGACTTCCAATTTTGTGGAAAGCTGTGGGAATGCTAGGGCAAAGAAATTCGAAGCGGACAAAGTTTCTTCTTCAATTTGTGCTACTAGCTCGGCTAGATCAGAAGAACGTTACGGCTTCTTTCTATTGGTAAATGTAACATAGATTTCTACTTCTAATTGTATGTTTCTTTTGTGAAACTTGTTGTGTTTACATGGTCTATGTCTTTTTTTTTTGAATAAAACTATGGTAAATGTAACATAGATTAATGGTGTAATAACTTTTTTTGTTGTTTAGCTAATTAAGAGTTCAAATGCAAGTCTTGGCACATCTTCTTTTTTTATCTTTTGGTCTAGTTCTAGTTGTTCTGATCTAATCTTCTCGTCAAATAATCATATATTCATCTATGTCAGATATTATAAGAACTATTTTTCTTCGAAAAAAGAGTCCAAATACTGTTTCATTGAACGATCATCTTATATTCTATAGCCATATATATCTTGGTACGTATAAAAGGTAGTGATGATATGTTTATTAATCTCTACTTGTTTAGTTTTCTGTCTTAGAAAGGCTTCAACTAACTGTGTTGTTTCATTTCGCCTTCCTCCTCCGCAGGGGCACAGGAAGGTTTGGTTTATGAGTTTGGCAGAATTCGATAGCTTTGACTAGTAGTTTGTATTGGTGTTTGTTGAAGAAGTTTGGATGATCAAGATTTAGACAAATTAACTTCTTGAGCAACTTTGGGATTTTTTCAAAAAACATAGTCATGTATCATTTAAATCGATTACACGAGGGGGACTTAAAACCTTAACTTCAGAAAGCAAATTGGCAGATATACATGATAGAAGCAGTAAGGGAGTTGTCCTTGTCCCAAACCCACAAAAAAAGGTACTATGACCCTAGAAGAATTCTAACAACTTTAAAATCACTTAGAAGCTCTCACATATCTCAGCGTGTTTCTTTTCTTTTGCTTCTAATTCTGAAGCTTGTCATACCATGCTTCTAAGTTTGAAGTTTAATTAGGCCAACAATCAATCTTTATTTGGTGTTGGAGCATGACTCATCTTATGAATTTACGTTCACTATGTTGGGATATTAAAATTGTCCACACTCCAGATGTTCAATAACCCCTGGGTGTGAGGCTGTTATGAAGAAGTCCTGCATCAGCCAATTATGGATGAACAATCTCTTTATATGGCTTGGACAATTCTTACCTCTTAAATCAGCTTTTATGTTGAATTAACTCCAACATCCATTTCTTATGATGTTCAAGAATTTACTAAATATATACAAAATTACTTGAGGTGATTGTCGTGAAATCCAAAATTCATAGAGTTCAAATTTTAAAATCCGGCCCTACTCCAAACCACAAAGGTTTGACTTAGTGTGTAGATACTATATAACTTTTTTGTCATCCTCATTTCCCACATAAACGGTAAGAATCACAAATCGTCCATTTTGATGCCTAACGCTTTGCTTCACTTGATAAAAGTAGGCCATTCCAATACATTTAAGACAGAGATATACAACAGAATAAATGACAATAACATAGGAAAACCTTGTTCATTTTCATCGTTAAGAACTTGAGGGGTGTCTGAAAATTTGCTTATATAGATTCATTTAGTGCAACACATTCTTCAATTGCCACTCTGTTGTTACTTTTTAGTTGTTATAGTTTCCTTCGTTTTCTTGTCAATGTTTCCTTTTGAGAGCCAAACAATATGGACTTTAATTTGATTAATAGTTTAAGTTTCTTTTTAATTATATTGATATTAAAAAGACTTGCAACTTATAGTGTTTTTTATATAATTTTTTACTTTAAAATATCGAGCTAATGTAATTTAATTTAACTTTAAAAATTAGTCAAATTAACTTTTAAAAAATATAACATGACAACTAAAAAAGAATGAAAAGAGTATTGTTTTAATTAACAGAACTGATAGATATGGCCTATGTCCAAGCTTGAGCCAATCTTTCTTATACAGAAAATAAAAATATAATGCAACAAAATGAAGTATAAATAATAGGGGAATCTTACAGCTTGTTTGGATGGTAATCTTTCGTGGTAAGGTATATTGACGAGGATGAAACGTGATCTAGATAAAGGGACGTAGGAATATCCCATGTTCGCTTGGAAGCATCACAAGTGTAGTTGAGAAGTGAGTCAAGAACTAGAGGGGAGAGAGTAGCATTAATCCAACTTAGAGTTATGGTGTCACATTGAATCGGCAAACGATACTCATCCTGAGTTGATGATGGGCATAGAATAGAGTCATCAACTAGTGAAAAAAGGTTCGACTTTTTAGAATAGTAAGAAAACTTTCTTTCAAGTAAGATAATTAAGATGTGTCAATTCAATGGTACAAAACTTTTAATGTTTGAAATGGTTGGAGGATATGGAAGACTCAAAGAGGATTGAGAAGAGATGACTTGAATTAAAGAAGTAGTTTGAGTAGAAGTTGTTTGGGAAACTATGACTCTAACACCAAACTGAAGTTTAAGTTACAGAGAGAGATGAGAGGAAATATAGCCAAGAATTGAACAACAAGGCTTGCTTACCCAGCAAAGGGTCTGGACATGTGTTATTTATAAGAGAATTATAAGTATATGACTCTTTAAATTATATTTATAATAATATTCTTATCAGGTATGGTTAATAAGAGAATCACGTTTGTCTTGATTGTTTCTTTAAATACATGGTATGTATGGTTTGGGTTCATGGTTTTGTTATCATGAAAATTCTCACTTTTTGAAATCACAATTTGGTGGTATTCCATTGTTTACTTATTTTTTTCAATTATACTCTTACTTAATTTAAAATAACTCTAATTTATCCTTTTATTAAACTTTACCCTAGTATATCTACTACTTTCACAATCGTATTACTCATTCTCCTCCACATTAACTTTTGAAGGTTTTCTTCCGCCTCCAATCTTCTCTACTACATTTCAATCTATTTTTAAAAATGTTTGTCTATTTAATTTCTCTTATTTCACATAAATTAAGTTACTTCAGCTTTGAGCTATAAGTTTATATGTAATTGGTTACTATTTTAATTATTATTTTTATTAAAAAGTTCTTTAAAAAAATATTGATAAATCTAATATTTATAATAATTAAGGATCTTTTAATAAATTTATTTAGTTAGATGCAGTACGATATAAGTCAAACCAAACAATAAATCATATAGTCTATCCAGATATTGTATTGTAATACAATACCATACAATACCATACCACACATTTTTTCATTTTTAATTTTTCAAAAAGAAGTATTGAAAACTAGCCCTTTGGCTTCTTGGGTATGGCAACCCTATGCTTGATTTTTGTTTCTTGGACATGGCAAAACAACTTTCTACTTGTTCTTTGTTTTGGGCCAAATTTTAACATACCTAGCTAATTCATAATTATTTAATAAGAGAGTCGTTTAACATGTACAAGTTAACGAAGATTTTAGGATAACCTATACAACAACAACATATCCAATCAAAGACCATAAGTCAAATTTGGGAAGGATAAATGTACGCCATACCTTATCACTGCCTCATCGTCGAAAACGTACATTTATTCGCATGACGTATAAGTTTTGTCATTATGAATTCCAGATATTTGCTATCTCTTGGATTTTTATTTTTCCTTATTTCAAAATAGTTCATTTACTAAAATAGTGCAACTGAGCCAATTATCCCCTTAGGTTCATCATTTCTCAGCTTGATTTGGTCCACTTAGATTCCATATGAATTTTCCTATTGTTGAAACTTTAGTGCTGAAAACAGGCCTTGAAACGTTATTGACAATCTTTGTCCAATCAATTTACCTAGAGAATCAGTCTTAGGAGTCACAAAAAGAATCTTATGTAGCACAACAAACAAAATAAAATGAGTTCTGAAAAGTTGAAAATGACTCAATATAGGGGGGTGGGGGAACCACTCACAAAAGCAAGAAGCCAAGAAGTGGGCCTTCAAATAGAACCCAAAGGAATAAGGATAATAGCATCTGCAAAAACGACTTCTAATAAAGCTTCAAGGATGAAAAAGGAGAAAGGGATGCAATATATGCTTATATATATATGGCAGGTTAAATGAACCTATAAAAGAATAGTTTGTCGAATTGGGGAACAAAAAAAGGCATGACGTATTTTATCAGCTCAGTTGATCGACTATCTAAACTTTTACATTGTACGAATTTTCCATTGTCCTCCTTGTGAGTTGTGATCCTATTCCCAATTTCTCCTTTCCCTATCACCAACTTCTTTTCGCAAAAGGAAAAACAAACATATATAGTTGTGTATTAAAAGTGAATATTAAAGTATGTATAGAAAGTCTAATTATAAAAACATATATAATGGCTACTGTCCATATATATCGTATAAAAAGTATATATATTAAGTGTATAATAAGTGTACATATACTGTAGAATATACATTTCCAACTTGTGCATTTCACATTAAAAAAATAATATTAAATTTGGGAAACAACACAAATTCTATAAATTTAAGGCCTAATTATGTGCCTTCCCCAAAGATATCTAAATCACTATTCGTGCCAAATTTAGATACCCAAATATATGTATCTCAATTACATGAAGTTAAAATTAGGTGTAATTTGTTTCAAATACATAGTATCCAAGTAGGTTCACATGTATATGGAATATCCTTACTCTCTCACTGACCTCTCTTCCTATCTCGCTCACCTTTCTTCCTATTTATTTGTATTTCAGAATGTATTTGGAGAATATATGGTATCCCAGATAGATGTATCTAGTGTGATTCAAATATATCTAAGATACACTGATTGTCTCACTGGTCTTCTTCCTATCTTGATCACCTCCCTCCTATCTTGCTCACCTCTCTTCCACTCCCGCTTACCTCTCTTCCTCTCTCACTCGCCTCTCTCTATGTATTCATAGTGTATATGATCGCAAAAATACATATATCTCGGTGTATCTAATGTGAAATTTAATATGAAAGACAATATGTAATTATTTCAAATTATATGAAGAATTAGTAAATATAGTAGAAAGATTTGGATATTTAGGTAGTTTTTCCTTAAAATTATATGGTTAGTTCCATATCAAATGTCTTGACCTTGAGGCCATTTAATTGTGTGCTTGCCCCCAAAGTTTATGAAGGAATTATTGACTGTTGAGCAATATATGACTATCATGTTCCATTTTGAAACGAACAACCAGAATAAACAACAGTAATAATATTATTAATAAAGAAATTAAAGCTTGAACATTTGTTAAACGTAAGCTGGACTTTCCAAAAATTTAAGGACTTACTATAGAAATGATGAGCATCGTACTTGACAACCCTTAGCTTGCCGGCACATATTATAGATTTTCTCATGGAAGAATAGAACGAGTTAATTTAGAGTTAGCTCAAATTCAATGATTGATTATCTGAACTTTCATCGAGATTTTAACTTTTCACATTATAATTTTTACCTCGTTTCTTTTCTTATCCGATTTAGAAAAAAAAAAAGAGATAGCCAAGTGTTTTGTGTGGATTATTTGCGATAGTATATATCACTTGGAAAAACATATATAATAAGATGGCCACAAATAAAACATTAATTAATTATCTGACACATTATATTAATTTTAAAAAGAAAAAATGGGAGAAGAAATTTGTAAGGTTGCTATTTCAGCAAAGACTATAGAAATGAAGGCAGTACGAATCAGCATGGTCCCCATCGTCCTAAGACGGATGCAGCGCAAATTAGGGTTTTTGACTTATTAGTTTTCCCTCTAGCTTACTGTGCCTACTGTTTTTCCTTTCTTTTTTGTGATTAAATTAAAGAGAGTCTAATACTACTCGTGGTTGTTTGGTAGCCGGTTATTATTACGCATGTATTAGTTATTTCATTTTCTACCACGTATAAGATATATAATAAGCTACATTAATTTCTTATTAATTTGTACATTTATTAGTTCTACAAACGAATGTCGTATTATTTTTATAGGTGAATAATTTATTTCCTAACTGGCAACCAAACGTTGTATAACTTATACAAAAATTAATACATGCATGGATAAGTTACCTCTTTACAAGCACACATAGTATTAATTATACATGTATAGATTTCCTCATAACTTAAACATATATTAGTTATGTGGGTTTCTAATTAAAATTTTAAAATCAAGCACCGTATTGTTTTATACATAAGTAACTTATCCATAACGACCCACTAAACAGTGTATCACTTATGCAGAATTTCATACGTGCATAATTCATCTCCAGACCAATTACCTAACGACCCTTGCTTCCTCACTCTCATTTTATTTTGCACATTTTCTTCTCAAACATTTACCGGATATAAATATTTAATATAAAAAGTTTATATCTTTGATTTTTACTAATTACAAAAATTTAATTTTTCTTCAAATTCCTATTTGATTTTATAAACCCGCAACCTGCCTCTCCTCATATTAGTTTTAAAAATAGGTACTCCAATCTGCTCCCGCCCTCGTCCCACCCGATACAACTTTAAACCTACCCTGCCTCGCATAGCTCTAAACCCGCCTCGCGTACCTGTCCTGTCCCATCCTGTTGCCATCCCAGGGCCAACATCCCAAATTTGCCCAAGTCCACGCTTGGTCCGATATAGGCCCGACAGTATAGAGCAATTCTTCTCAACTTACTGATTTTAATTAGGCTGGCTTTTTGTCATCCTAAAAGTCTTCTTCCCTTTTTCTCATTTCATTTCTTTATGCTTTTTTTGTTTGTAGTGTGAGGAGTAATGAACAATAATATATTTAATGTAATTTCATAAGTAGGTTTAGAGAGGGTAAAATACATGCAACTCTTATCTTTGTCTTTATGGAATAAAAAAATTATTTCCGATAAATCATGATCAACTCAAAAGGGAAGCTTTTGAAGCAAGATCAGTAAACTAAAAAATAGCAATGTACAAAGTATGCATGCGCTAGGTTTAGGTACCTAAATAGCTCGAAAAAGATATTAAGAGTGAGATTACACTGACCTGTCTGAAACCACACGCTTGCTTGACTTTTTTTTCGTCTTGAATGAATAATAACATATTCGGTGAAATCTCACAAATAGAATCTTCGATGAGTAGAATTAATGGACACAAATTATATCACTAACTCATGAAGATAGAAAAATTATTTTCAAAAGACTATCGATTCAAGAAGAAGGGAAACGATGAAAAAAAGATACTTAGTAACAAGAAAACGGTGAAAAGTGTACTGGGAGGGAGCACGAAGAAGTTATAATTAAATATTTGTAGGGATCTTGTTGATGAGTTATTGGGGTAATTGAAAAGAGTCACATCAAGTGATGTGAAAGCAGAGAAGCATAGGTAGGGACTAATTAACGTGCGAAACGTAAGGGGACAAATCCCCCCCAAAAATATTATATCAATCAGCTTTCTGCATCTGACACCTGCTACCTACTAATATATATCTATATGCACACTCACTAATGTGGCAAAGATCAAATAATGGTTACTGCTAAATGTACTCGTTCACCATACTCTGCTGTGTTGGATCTTGGCTACGTGAATCAAGATTCTACAAGTGATGGTTTAAGGCCCCATTTATTTATATACAATGGAGATCAAAATTTGAATGGTTTAGATATTAAATTATTAAGTGCATTTATTTTTATTAAGTTTTGAAGTACTTATTTGATTTGAATGATTTAGAATAAAGTACTAATATTATTAAGAGATATTCACATAATATTTATCATCACTCTATCCACAATCATGAGCCATCACTACTAACTATCTTTTCCTTCACAACCATCACCACCATCATTGCTATCGTGTACCACCAACTATTTTTGCCATTACAATCTCTATTGCTAATCACTACTATCAAATGTTATCACACTCATCCACTTCATTATTATAATTATATTAATTGCCACTAATATTCCATTACCGTAATCTAACATCAACCACCTTTGTCATCACAATCACCACCGTCGCGAACTACTACTATCAGCTGCTGCTACTATATTTATTACCTTCATTATTAAAATATATCAATTACCATCACCATCTTCATTGTAGCCGCCACCATATCTCCACTACCGCTACTGTCATTACAATCACAATTCCTACTACCAACAAACTCTGCTATCACACTAGCATCATTGCCAATTAGCTATCAACATACATCTTTTTGTTATCATCGCCATCTCCACGACTACTATTAGACACTACCACTACAATGGTTAATCTCTACTATCTATAACCTCCATCACCATAACTAGCACCTCCAACAACTATGACAGATACATGAATTATCAACCATCACACATTCTTCAATCACCACCATCAAAGTCGCCAACTACTAACATTAACCAACTACATCATTACAATAACTAGCAAAACCACTACCGATTATCACGATTATGACAATCACCACGATACCAACTACATTCACCATCACAACTATCACCACTATCGTTACTAGCCACTAACTATTAATTAGTACCATCACCACTACTACTACAAACTATCTCCACCTCTACTAGCAGTCATAAATATTTTGTTTTTTAATCAAATAATAATTTTATTTTATTAATTTTTTAATATTTTTGACTTGACACGGGTTAAAGAAAATAAAAAAGATTGTTCAATTGTGTGAATTCTAAATTAAAACTTTGTCAAATATAATGTACTAAAATATCTTTTAATCTCGTGGCCTTAAACATGCCACTTGAAAAACTGAAATTAAAATGTTGTAAAAAAAAATCATTCTTTTTTAAACACACTAAAAAAAATTATTCTTTTTTAAACGAAAAAAATAGTATTTTTAATACCGCAAACTCATAGGATAGGAGGTAATTAGCTGCTAAATCAATGGTATTTATGTTTTTTATCAAATGTAAATAATCTTTATTGTAGTTATTGATGCTTAAAAATATGACTTGATTTTACTTAAAACTCATAATCTTAAACCACTAGGTTTGATGATATTTGACTAAAATAAATAAGTTTAGAAATGATTAGATTAAATAATAGATTTACATGCTGGGATGTCAGAAAACCACTTCTCTGACCAATAAATTCAGTTGCCTTAATTTATAATTTGGAGTTAATTTGAAATATTTTAGGCAAAAATAATTTGTTAAATAATTTCTGAATAGTAATTTGTCTGGATGAGGTAATCAATTTCTTATTTAATTAACAAAGAGCACGAAAATCTTTAGTCAAACACTTCCAGAAAAGGAAAAAGTTGTCACTCCTAAACATGAGAGGCCTTGCTTGTCTGTTTATTTATTACTCATCTATATCTATATCTATACTATATTAAAAGTGTGAAGACCCTTAGAAATGTTGTTTGAATTTTTTGTCCTTCACTAAAAGATTTTTCTTTAGACAAAATCATCTTTTCCTTAAATTATTATATTATTATTTTGAATAATATTAAATATTAATTATAATATATATAGTAAAAAAGAGAA